>LFZO01000065.1:0-104644 GCA_001578225.1 Pseudocercospora musae
TAGGTATACCTTAACGCGAGGTTCCTCGATATAGTCCGCTAGTCGAAGAAGCTAGACTATAAGTACGTAGGGCCCTTCCGGGTATAGAAGGTAGTTAACGATGTAGCGTACCGCCTCGAGCTACTTAAGGGCTTCAATATATACCCTACGTTCTACGTATCCCTCCTCGAGGACTATCTCGAGCTAGAAGTAACCTAAAGGGATTAGGAGGACCCCCCCGAGGTACGGGCGGCCGACCCTAACGTATATAAGGTCGAAAGGATTATCCGGAAGGAAAGGGGGCCCGATAGGAAGTAGGAATACCTTGTATCCTAGAAGGGGTACGGAGAGGAGGAAAACACCTAGGAACCGGCGGAATACCTAAGCAAGGCGGCTCTTAAGGCGTTCGCTAGGCGAGTAGAGGGTCGAAAGAGGCCCCGAAGGAACGTAAGTACGAGGTAGTACCCGTCCCTTACGTAAACGGATAGTATTCCGCCGTAGAGTAGCAACATAGTATAGATAGGAGCCCTTCCGGTACTAAATAAACTCTCCTCTCCTACTACGGGCCGGTACCCTCGACATTTAGCAATACGTACCCGAGTAAGGCGCAATAGGCGTAGAGACGGGCCTAGATAGGGCGAGGGGAGGTAATATAGATAAACCTAAGGGAACTTAGCCTCGGTCAAACTACATTTAGGTATATCTAGCTAACTCCTCGCTTAAGGGGCGCGAACGGCCTAAAACGGGCCAACTAGGGGCGACTAGAACTACTAACCTAAAACTCGACTCGTACTAAGTAAGTATACGGGTCCTCTCGATCTAAAAGGGCTCTACTAAACCCCGAAAGAAATCTCATCGACCTATTAGCCCCGAAAGACCTCCCGAGGGGTTACGAACTCCCTAGATAGGTCGTTAGGAGTCGGCGACTCCTTTACTAGCTCTACGAGGGAGGTACGGGCCTTACTAGTAGGCATACGACCTAAACCGCGCTAAAACGCCTTAACTTGACCTACGTATAGCTAAAGGCGGACGCTTAGGCCCTTCGCGACCTCCTTCCAATCTCTCTCAAGCTCCTTTATCTTCTTTTAAGACGATACGTAGCTATTTCTAATACGCTTACGCTTCTTAACGGGAGTCTAGGCGAATAGGGTTAGCAAGGGCTAAAAGGGGTTAAGGGGATCTATACATACCCTAGTAGCTATATTACGCTCTATCTCTTCTTTCATCGCGGTATCGCGGTCCTTCTAGGGGCCTAAGGAATGTTAGCTAAGGCAAACCGGGGAAAGGGGGATCGAGACGGACTAGATATATCAAATTCGGCCTTGCCTATATAGGCATAAAGATTGCCGGTACCTTCGAAACGTAGATACTTCCTAGAGGGCTCTAATTAGCGTAACCCGACTCTATATAGGCTAATACGTACTTCTTAACCTTCTTATAGACCGATATATAGGCTTAGTAGGCCTCTTCGGCCTTCTTCGCGTTAGTCGGGTAGTCTAGGGCCTCCTAGCGCAATCCGTTAGCCGCCTTAATAGTAGGCTCGTATTCTACGGGAATCTAGACGCTAGTTAGCCCCATCTAACCTATCTTGGACTAAAACGACTTACTTAGAAGTAGCCCGAGCTACGAGAGGTATACTTTAGGTAGTCGAAGTATTAAGTCTCGTTAGTAAGGTCCTCCTTANTAGGTATAAAGATTGCCGGTACCTTCGAAACGTAGATACTTCCTAGAGGGCTCTAATTAGCGTAACCCGACTCTATATAGGCTAATACGTACTTCTTAACCTTCTTATAGACCGATATATAGGCTTAGTAGGCCTCTTCGGCCTTCTTCGCGTTAGTCGGGTAGTCTAGGGCCTCCTAGCGCAATCCGTTAGCCGCCTTAATAGTAGGCTCGTATTCTACGGGAATCTAGACGCTAGTTAGCCCCATCTAACCTATCTTGGACTAAAACGACTTACTTAGAAGTAGCCCGAGCTACGAGAGGTATACTTTAGGTAGTCGAAGTACTAAGTCTCGTTAGTAAGGTCCTCCTTACGGTTAGACGGGTCAATTTGAAGGTATATAGCCTTAAGAAGGCTAATACGGCTACCGCCGGTATAGCCCTACATAATATTAGTACAATTAAGGTACGGATTACTATTGAACTTTATGCGGGTCGCTATCGGGCCGAAACGGGCCGAAAATGCTTAGAATAATATAGAGGCTACTAGCGATAACTAAAAGGGGGGCTACTACTAGAGAAATAGGGGCTACTACGCTAAGTTAGCCCAAGTTGCCTCAAGAGGGGTCGATAGGGGCTTGCTCCCCCTAGCGCTAAGCGCGGGAGTAGGGGGAGCGGTAGTAATAGAATATATACCTAGGGATATATATTATAAGAGGGAACAAATTAAATAGACTTAGATAGCTTAAATCTACGCGGCTAACGCGGCGATAGCGTTATTGCCGCCTAAGTAAGCTTTACGAACAATAGTAAGCGTCCTTTACATATAACAAGAGGCTATAAGTAAAGTTTTCTATTCTAGGCCTCCGGGACGTAGGCCTATAGAGGGGGGGGGCAATGTTACAATTACGGGCCTAGTTAGCCTATCTAGAGTCGAAATAGGCCAAGAAGGCCTAGGGCGACCCGTCTTGGCCTATAGGCATATATCTTCCCCCTAGATACCTCTCTTCCCTTTCTTCCTTAGTAATTCGAGTAGTTCTAATCGAGTACTATATACTACGTATTATATACCTCTTTTACATACTAGCTATTAATAATAGATATTATTTAAATAGATAAGAATAGCAATACTATTAATAGTTTAAATAGTACTAATAGAGCTAAAATATAAGAATAGATTATAACTAGATATAGCCTAATTAAGTAAATCGTAGATAAGTATATTCTTAATAATAGAATCTCGCTATAAGAAGCTAAAGTACTTTCTAGAGAAGACCTAAAGCCCTATAATTACTTCGTAGAGCCGCCTAATAGCGTCCGTAATATAGGTATCTAGTAAATTAAATAATATAATATTAACTCTATCCGCTACTTACTAGGGCTTAAAACGACGAACTTTTAGTAAAACCTCTCTATCGGCTCCGACTATAGCTTTAGTAGGGAATTTGTAGCCTGTAGTAGACTGTTTTTCGCTAAATTATCCTACTCAGGTAGGAGGCAGGGCTCGGGTACGCTATCAAACGGCTCTGCGAAGTGACTGTCTCAAGAGCAGCAGACTGGCTCGTGGCAGCTAGTCGCCGTCTAGGGACTTGGCAGCGACCGACCGGACCATCGCTGTGGTGTTTTCAGTAGTATCCACGTGGTAATAACGAGAGGCGTCACGAAACGAAACGACATCGGCATCATGGCGGAGCTGCATACCACCACCAAGCTAGAGCCGGACTCGCACATACTGCTGGATCAGCCACTATTACGATTACCTCACGAACTCCTCCGCAAGAACCTCAAAACCGCCCAGAGACACATCGAGCAGGCCAACAAGAACATCCAGAAAGATGTGCAGTCCGCAACAAAGCTGGATCCAGCACAGACACTAGCCTCCTTAGATGCCACGCTTGCCAAAGCACAGGGGTTGAAACGGAAGCTGGAGGCTCTTTATGAAGAAGAACAGAACCTCCATCGGCAGCAGCGATTACGGATCGAGCACCTACAGCAGCTTCACGAGATTCCGAGCTTGGCCGATGTGAAGTACGACACCTGGTCACACACGCGCCTGGACCGCTTACTGGTAGATTATCTGCTGAGGCAAGGTTACACCCAAAGCGCGAGGGAGCTTGCTGCCGAGAAGCACATACAAGAGCTGGTCGACGTAGATGTCTTTGACGAGTGCGGAAGGATTGAAGCAAGTCTGGCACAGGGCAGAACACAGGAATGCTTGTCATGGTGCAGCGAGAACAAACAACCTCTGAAGAAGATCAACAGTAAGCTCGAGTTGGAGCTGCGATTACAACAGTTTATTGAGCTGGCAAGAAGCGGAAGTCATATTGAAGCAATCATGCATGCGCGGAAACATCTCGCTGGAGAACAGGACCCCGACTTTGGACTAAAGGCAGGTGGACTGCTCGCACATCGGACGGATACACCCGTGGAACCATATCGAGTACGTTCATTGCGAATCGGATGCTCGTGCCTCTGCTGACTACGCGTAGGAAATGTACAGTCAAGATCGATATGCCTATCTCGCTGAGCAGTTTGTGAAGACACATCACGAGTTATTCGCACTCCCGTCACAGCCCTTGTTTCATATTGCCCTCTCAGCCGGTCTGTCCGCGCTCAAAACTCCTAGCTGCCACTCGCAGTATGCTCTCCGAGCAAATGCAAACACCGGCGCTCCTGTGTGCCCCATATGTAGCACAGAGCTCAACGAACTGGCGCGAAACGTTCCATACGCTCATCATAGCAAGAGCTATATGGAAGAAGATCCTGTCGTGCTGCCGAACGGTCGTGTATTTGGACGACAACGTTTGCAGAGGTTGAACGAGAAGCTCGGTACGGCCCCAGGGAAGATCAAAGATCCGACCGATATGGAGACGGAGTGGGATGAGAAGGAGCTCAAAAAAGTATTCATTTCGTAGTCATGCAGCTCCATCTCACTATGCGTCACCCAACTTAATTTGTGACACCGGATTGTTCCTGGCGTGCTCAGATGGCACCTTCACGCAGATCGAGACTCTTCCCAAATGAACTTGTGAGGTCTACTACTTCGTTAGGGGAACTCACTTGATGCGCACTCGCTCAAACATCTTACCACCTCTTGAGTGAGACCGGGTTTTCCTTGGTGTGCTTGGCTCGCAACCGCACGGAGAGCGGGACTCGTCACAAGTGAACTCGTGAAATCTACTACTATGTCAGCAGAATTCACTTGAATTGCGCACTCGCTCGATTGACCTCCTCATGCATGATATCATTTTCATCCTGTGTGCTTGGCTCGTAACTTCACGCTGAGCGAGTGTCTTCTCAAGTGAAGTCGAAAATCGCATGAGCGCACACTCGCTCGAAAATCTGACCATCTGAAGCTGCTTCTTCAATTTTTCTCGTCCATGCCTTGGCCGTTCTTCGAGTCCTGAGCACCAGCTAGTAAGCACGACCTATCCCTTCACTCTGGTTGCTTCTTAAGCTGGTCTGCGAAGTGCTCTCCTTCAAGGCCCTCGACAGCAATCTGGTCTGCTGAGCGTTAGCGCTCTTGCATGGAGTCACTGGTTCTCTCAATCGCGAGTATGATTCGGCTGGCATGGCTTGCTGTGGCTTCGCGATGGCTTGGGCAGCGGCTCTGGTAGCGATTCTGGCTCTGGCTCTGGTACTGGATCCGCTTCGGGGTCCGATGTTTCCACAGCGGCTCTCATACTGCTGCTGGCCTCTGGAATGGGCGCAGTCAGTCTCTGGCTGCTTACGGTGTATGGCGGCAGTGGAAGCGCTTCTACTGTGCCGGCGTCAAGGCCAGTCTGTTGTTGGCGTCGTTGGCAGCGTCGGAAGACGAGGCAGGCTCTGATGCCGATGGCCATGGCAGCGGCGTACAAGCAGATCAAGATGGTCGGTCCATATGATTGGTAAGCCGTTGTGAAGTGTTCTGGGCAGTGACTATTCTCACAGTCGAGTAGCATGTGCTGTCACTCCGGAGGTGGCAAGATTCTGACCATACGTATCAATAACCCAATCACAGAACTCCTGCCACATGCGATCGAAGATATCCTTTGCTTGTTGCTGCTCAGTTGCATTGAGGCAAGCGTGTTCGATACTCCATAATGCAAGCTGCTTCCATCCGTAAAGGTTCATTCTAGGATCACCAGCCATGACCTGATAGAACTCGTAGGACAAGGAATTGCTGAAAAGGTTCGGATTGTCTGCATTGAGAGTGCAATGCAGACCCGCTGCTAGGAGCTCTGGTAATATGTGCTGCCGAACGTTGCCGCAGAGGTGCAGGAGCTCATTCGATGTCGGACAGACTTCAAGGCAGATGTCAGCAGCCTTATACTTCTGCACGAGCAGTGGATGTTTCAGAAGCGAGTAGCCATGGCCGATTCGTTTTGAGCGTAGCAGCAATGCATCGTACAAGTTACTATTGTCCGGGTCTCTGGTACCGCCTGTGTCGAGGAGTGTCTCGCCGGCATGGAACATGAACGGTACGCTGACGCCTTCGTTTTCGCACATGTGCGTGAAATCAACAAGTTCTTTGGCAAACGCGCCGATGTTCTTTGGCCGATCTTCTGCCCCGACAAGGTCAAAGCCGCAAATCAGGTCGGGAAATCTCTTCTTGAGATCGAGGCAGTTCTGTAGCTCCTTCGTCATGAGCTCTGGACTGATACTTCTGGGGGTACAGTAAATGATCTTGAGGCCGAATGGGAAGTCGCTCAGCATATTCATCCATTGCAGCTCGTCCTGCTTTTTCTGAACCTCCTCCAGGATTATGTTCATCTGTGCGCTGTGATCGACCAGCTCCATGCCATCGTCGGAGGGAATGGTTTTGTCTAGAAGCATAGGTCGAAGCTCGGCGTACATGATTCTGTCATCGATCAAGCTCTGGATCATTTCCCCGACGTACCAGCGGTAAATGCTCTTGTAATTGAGCAAGCCTTTGAATGCTCGAGTGCCTTGATTGAAGCATGCCCAAGCGCCGTTGGTTGTCTGTCGATCATGGTAGGCACGATGCCGTGTCACAATCATCTTTTCCCGGGCCCAGCGTTCAGCATTGTCGAGCTTATGGTAGTCCAAGTGATCCTGGCAATGTTCTTCGGGGAGATCTTGCCAGCCAGTCTCAGTCTCAATCGAGTTCAGTCCTACGCCATTCGGAAATGCTTGTCGGAATGTAGCCCATCTTATCCACGACCTGCTAAAATCTTTTTTGTTGCCTTCCACAGGCAAAGAATCATAGTTTGGAGAGAATATGTCACTTTCCGGTGTAGTATTTGGACGAACTTCGAACACTATCTCGGCCTTGTTGAAATTGTCCGCTGTGCCTAGATGCCTGTCGCTCCGGATATACATCGTGCCAGCAAGCTTCCGAGCATGAGCGATTAGTCGTTCCGGTGGCAATTGAGTATTGAAATGAAGATGTAGATGCGTGCCCTTGGGCATGCGCTTAGCAATCTGGAGGAGATCGCTCTTGTCAATTCGCTCTTTGTTCACGAGAAATCGTCCTCCAAGATCGCGCAAGTCGTTTGCTGGGACAGCTTCAGTTGGCATCTCGCCGAACAGCCCTATTCGTTCATCTTCACGCATTCGAGTGATGATAGCGTTGGCTTCAGTCTCCGTACTGCTTGAACCTCTCAGTATATTCTTGTACCACAGCTGTCCTCGCTCGTCTTCGAGAAGTTTTGACCGTTCGACTTCATACTCGGCGTGACCTGGTATAGCTCTGGCTCTGTTCGGCTTGTAATGCCTAGCTGCAGGCTCTGGATCGGACATTTTGCGATCCTGAGTTCTTTGGCCGCAAAGTAGGGGTAGTAGAGAAAAATTCCTTCGCTGCTCTGACTGAGCGAGATCTTCACTATTGTCTGAAGGGCTCTTCGTCTCTGCTGACATCTTCTCCTGCTGAAAGCGTCGGCGTTTGATCTCAAAGTTGTAAGTGGCATGCCAGAATTCTTAGGTAATTGCTCGACACACCTTTTCCTTGAGCATTCCTGCCACAAATACTACGATATAAATGACCAGGTCGGCCTGGCGATGTTCCCCCAAGGTGAGCAGGACAGCATCGTCAACGGATCTCAGGCTTCTGGTACACATTGTCAGTGCTTCGAGCGATACTGAACCAAGTTCCGGTGGTAAGCAGACCTTATGGTTCTTATCACTCCGGTCAGACCGGTTTTGGTCCAGCCTCGGGGATTAAGGCAAGATGGGGAGCATCAGCACACGTGGCGGCGTTGTTGACCAAAGCCAGGCAGTGTTAGTGTCGATGCGTAGGCGACGATGCCACACAGGTAGCCTGGCGGCAACAATAAGGGACCGTTTAGTCTGGGGCAGGCCTGACAAGATATTGCAAATGCTCACATGTCACACGGTATGGATGCCGCTCGGTGGAGTTGACGTTGTCGCCCAGCCTCGTTGTTCTACTGTAGAGATATGGGGCGGCTTGTGCTGCGCCACTCTGAAGGTATAGCGAAAGGTTGCAGAACGCTCCTTCCGCATGAAATGATTGTCAGAGACGTCGAGCAGTTGTGATTTCTTGCAGCTTGATCAAGTCATCAGAACGTTACTGTATCCGTACCTTGTCAGTGGTCACGGCGCCATCGACGACGCTCGTGGCGGGCTCTGGCCAAGCTCCGGAAGCAGTGGGGGGCGTGGCCTCGGATGAAAATAGGGTTCTACATTTACATGTAAGTCTTACAAAACCTAATGTAAGGCAGGGGCTCTGAGCTTGTATGGCCTTACAATTTGTATGTCGGACCATTATCTAGACCTAGACAGCTTCTATATAGATCCTATAGGTCTTTTAGAGGAGATCTAAGTAGCTTTTTAGGTACCTACCTACTATCTTAATAGGCCTATAGCTATAGAAGCCTATTTAGACTATCTTGACTAGGTCTAGATAGCGATAGTATTATAGTCCTAGAAGGGTTATTAAGGTCTAAGATTGCTCTAGAGGGGTTAATAAGGCTTTAGAAGATACCTTAGGCTATTAGCAAGTTACAACTCCGAATAAGAGGAAAAAGGCCTAAATTACTAGTCTTACAGCCTTACATGCCATTTTACATGGTTTTGTAAGCTTACATGGCATTTCTTGGCCTTACATAGTATGTAAGGTTTCGAATGTCGAACCCTAGATGAAAACGATGTCTTCCGACTGCCATAGTTCTAACTTCTCGCACAGCATCGTGCATGAGCGGCTGAGTGAAGGGGAGGCCCGAGGCATCGAGAGGCCATTGACGCAACGCGACGCCTCCCTCAGTAACGTCGTGCAACAACAGCATACCGGCGGCGGACAAGGTCTGGGCCTGGGTCTGGGTACTGCGCAGGCGCTTGGGGGTGTGAGGGCGTCTCTGCGCCTTTCCGCACTGAGTATTCCACAGACGGTAGGGAAATGATTGTCGGCATCACATACATCATCTGGTAGACGGAGACATCATCTCTTCTTGGAATCCTCAGCATCTCGATAAAGCCTGGCATTTGTGATCCTGGAGCAGAGTTCAGCCGCAATCATGAGTGGGAACAACAATGTGACAGTCGCAATCCCAGGAGAACCTAACTGGGACGTCTGGTGGCAGTGGAATGTGTTTGCTAACTTCCAGCTTGACATTGTTGGTTTCCTCGCCGTGCTTGGTGAGGGTGCTGTACTCGCAAATGCACAAGTCTCAGCTCTCTCGCGACTCTTCTATCTTCCGCGCCTGCTTCCTGCTCCCCAAGCTCTCATACGAACGACACGACCAACCACTTTGCCTCCTGTGACAGCCAAGGTTACTGGTGTATACTCTGGAAATGTCAAGGACCATGTTCACCACGTTGCAAATATCCTTCTGTAAGCTGTCTGGCACTCTGCACAATTTGACAGAGCTAATAGCCACCAGGGGGGAAGAGACGCCCACGTTCACAGTCAGATGTGTGCAAGTCAAGAAGCGGGTACAATCGAACAGGCCTCCGACTAGGATGGACACGATCTTTCGCGGCCAACCGAAACGAGCACCTACTCGATCGCCCCAGATGGGCCCCCCACTGATCAAGGCCAAAGCTACTGGCCCTCAGACCTGGGTGACCTTGATCGGTTTTCTTGAAGCCGTCATCCTCCTTGCGGTATCGATCGCTTTTGGCGATGGCATGTCAATACTCGCTACCATCACCCTAGCGGGTCTCTCAACAGTAGTGGGAATCATTAACAAGTGGAATCTGGTATTACCACGCAAGGCTCAAGGATCCACACCACCCGGTGACGTTGTCATTCGATATCCGAACGGGAGCTATCTAGTCGTTCGTTGCGATGAGGAAGTTGCACGAGAGCTCTACTTTGCACCGGAAGAGATCAATTACGAAATCCAGAACCCACTTATCTACCGCATGTTGTCTTTAGTTGGCACTATCATGCTTATGTTGGGTATCGTATTCCTGGCCAATGCAAAGCTTCAGCTGCAGTTTGCTTGGGCGGGCGGATATGTCATCATAAATATTGCGCATTGGATTGCCGCCGCACTACCTCAACGCTACAATTGGGATTTATCATGCTACGAGGTTGAAGAGCAAGGTGTCTCCGGGGGCTGGAAGAACCCCAACTTCACGGAGGCGCTGTGGAAAGCCATCTTGCTTACCAAGTCTACACGTTGGGTGAAGAATGGCGCTGCTGCTCCTCAAACCAAAGTCTGGGATGAGTGGCTTGTGGACGCCGAAGAGAAGGCAAAGGAGTACGCATCCCATGTCGGAAGGGTCGAAGATCCTCTCTGGCCAGGCTCGAACCCTGACAAAGGCACGATTTGGGATGCTCCTTCCTCAGAAGATTGGGATGCGAAGAAGGTTTGGAATGATTTGAATGAGCAGTTCTCGAAGGAGAATGAGAATGGAACAGCTTAGCGGGACCATATTGACGACAGACTGAACTTGAGATTGTTTGCATAGCGGGAACTGCGACCATTGCATCAGCCGGCAAGGCATTTTTGGACTGGATCCGGGAAAGGTCGAGCGGGCATGGTTTTCTGGGAGGCATTTGTGATACCATTTTGAGCGAAACGATCTTGCATGATAAAATGTACACCGAGAGTTGAAAACCTGTACAGGGCTGTACAATGGCAATAGCACTGAAAGTGCACATAGTTCTCATTCCCATTCTCCCCAATTACCACTATTACAAAAAGGCCTGGTCCTCTCCTCATCTGGCAATAGCGGGCGTCTTTACCCAACCAGGAAGAAAAGAGATTCTGCCTTCTCCCTACGTGCGTACAAGAATAGCGCTCAGTATGCATCGATTAGTTATTTTTGGTCAAGCCAAAGTACAATCCCAGGACGAGACCTAGGATGATGACGATTGCCAGACATATAAAGAAACACCACCATTTCAGTTTCCGTGCTCGTCGGGCGGACTCGATGCCTTTGTCAAGTTGAACGTTTCCAGCTTCTGTGTCATGCTTGACATTGTCGGTGTGCTGCTCGGCCTGCTGTATAGGCTCATCTTGTAGCACAACGGCAGTCGCGAGATCTTCCATGAGTTGGTTAAGCTCCATAAGTGTCTTTTCGATTTTCTGGATGTCATTGTGTCGAGCTCGCACAGCACCCAATACAGTGTTTGCAGTCGCTGATCGGTTCGTTTTGAGCTGTTCGTCAAGGTCAGAATTCACCTAATACCATGGTCTCCCCAATGCACTTACTGCAGTCTGGAAAACACCTTCATTGCCCCAATCCGCGTTGGCGGCTTCTTGCACCTCTGATTCGCTGGCTTCCGGGTTGACGATTCTATATTGTCGCGCAATTTGTTCTCTGTAACGTTTCTCATAGTTTGCCTCCTCGACCCTATACTCTTGCAACTGCTTCGTGAAACTCGTCTTTAGCTGGCCAACCTGGGTGTTCTTGACTTGGTTGTCTTTGCTTCGCACAGCATCTGTCTCCAGAAATTTGATCTGGTCCTTAATCGATGTGTTTAAGACCTGCGTTTGCGTGATCATAGACTCGAGCTGGCCAGACGAGCCGCTATCCGGAGAGGAAAGAGCGCGCTGATGCAGTGATGCGATCTGGCCAACATGTGTGGTCAAGGTACGGATGTCCGCCTTGACAGCTTCCACTCGCGACAGGAAATCAGAATTGGACATGACGGTCGGTCCAGGCTGGACATATTGCACATTCTGACCCGGCTGAGGCGCTTGACCAGGTATCGCAGGCGTGGGCGCTTGGCTGTAGTTCGAGTCTTCCGTCGCATACGCTGGTCGCGATTGAGCAGGCGTCTAATGCGCGTTAGTATGGACTATCAAGGCGTCAGGCGCCGTGCGTGAAAGTGAGCGCTCACTACCTGCTGGCCCTCATAGCCACCGCCATAGGGATTGCCGGAATCGCTGCCATAGGGATTTGTCGCGCCGTAACTCTGCTGCTCGCCTCCATACGGGTTGCCGCCATAGCCAGAGTACTGGTTGTAAGACATGCTGGCGACGAGGGGCGCAGCGCGCGCTATGGTCTCTCGGCGGGTGAGATGTGAGTGAGCGGAGGACGGTAAATGAGCTGCGAGAAGCTCGGGCGGCTTCGTTCGGCGGGAGGCTAGATGACGCTGCAGATTTCGGCTTATTCAGCGTCAAGAATGGGAGTGCTGCGCTTGCAACAACAGATATTTTGTCCCCGAGAACCCATCCGACGGCGCAATGTATGAGATGCCAATAGCTGGCGGGATGCAATGCTATTCATGTGCATGTGTGGTGGTCAAGAGTAGCTTCCAGCCTTCCACTGCGTTGCCTCCACATCGTTCGGTACCCACCTCCGCGCCAAACTCAATGGCTCAACACACCTGACCAACCAGGAACTATCCGATCAAAGTTTCACTCATGATGCATACCTACTCTGAACGTACTTGACAGTACGTCGCAAGCTCATTTGCCCCGGACCAAAGCACGTGGCAGAACGTGAGCTCCACATTGTACACCACGTCGACTTGATGTACTACCTCTACTGCTCTCAACCAGCAGGAACACGGAAGCCTGGAGCCAAGAGCCTGTCTGCCACGGCTCAATCACATCTCGGCCACAGCCACGCGGACATGTCCCTTTTATGACATTGCCGGGCATGAAACGACTCAGATTGGCACTGGTGAAGACGCGTGAGACGAGAATTAGATGCCACACATGGCATCATCAGGAGCGATCGCTGTATCTAAAGATCTGCCGATCTGAGCCCTCCTCTTGCTTCTTCCTCACGGAAGTCAATATCCAAAGCCATGCTAAATCTTCAATCAACATTGGTATGCATTTCGTAACCCATGAAAGATCCAACGCTTCAGAACGGATGCCGTGGAGCAGTCCAGACTCCTCTCCGCCGGCAAGACGATGCTCAGCTCAACCCGGCTAGCTTTACGGGCATCGCACCTCGAGACCTCCCATCAAGCCCAGCCTAGAGTCCGACGTCTCCCAGGTCTCTCGAAAGACACGCCATCTGTGCTCTTTTCGCTGCCTCGGCGAGCAATCCAAAGTTTGACAGGAGCGGCGCAGTCTCCGGAGCGCCTCCACCATCTCCTCGCTGCCCTACGTATTGCGGCGCTAACGATTGCTGCTGCTGTTGCTGCTGCGACAATCTTGATTGTTGCGCGGGATGCGACGTTGGCGCACGCGAGAAGTAGCTTAAGGGATGCTGTTCGACCGACGGTGACGGCAATGGCGCGGATGATGGTGGAGACATGGTGGACGAGCCGGGGGGCGATAACGACGATAACGAGCTGGAGCTCTGAAAGAAAGAGGTTGCCGTTGAGGTCGATGACGATGTTTGCTGAGTTGCTTGTGGGTAGGGTGGCCTTTGAGGGACGTGTTGTTGTTGCCTCTGTTCCATGCCTCACACAGATGATGGTACCAGGGTGATGTTGCTGGGACCGAGAACGGGGTGCGTGAGGCTTGCAGCACTTTGCAGTGAAAAGCTGACGATGTAGCGCTGTACCGAGGAGGATGGATGTAAACTGCTAATTGTTCCGGTCAAGGTTGTAGATCTGCTTCCGCTTGAGCACTTAAGCTCGTGATCAGCCGTGTTCGAGGCGGGATATGCAGCACGGCACGACTTGTTGAAAGGCTTGTGGTTGGACGTTATTTTGCTCAAGTTTCGGAATCAGAAGTCATGCATACAACGGTGGTTAGGAGGAGTATTGAATACCCCAGTTGGTGAACGGTCAGGCGCCACTATCGTAAAGGCTTCGCTTCGTGGAAGGCAAGGCGCCGAGGCTTTGAAGCGGGTTCGGCCGATGCGCGGGTCGAGCAAGGCGTACGACGCGAGGCGAAAGCCCAAAGGCGCCTTCCAAGACGACGTCTTCTTCTCACAGCGGGAGACAACGGCAAATGATGGATCGAATCGAGGGGTACAGGATCGGCTCGGCTCAAGAGAAGTAGTTATACCCTCTTCTTTTTGCTGCCCACTGCCCAGCCAACTCGGAGGAGAATCCTCCCAGGGATTTCGACGATGATGGCAACAGTGCTGCACAGCGGATGGGTCAAGATCTCGGGGCGTGCAGATGGATGTTGTATGACGAGGGATGGCCTGATATTACCTTTATATAATATTGTGCAAGGCTGCATGCCCATTGCCCAATGCCCATTGCCCTCCCCATCTCTTCTCCGCAAAGGCTAACGCTGCAGGACCGACATTTTCCGCTTCGGATTCCTCCTTTCGAGCATTTGCTCAAACAGCCAAAACGTGCACGACATATAACTATTTGCTGCCTGCCGCACCGAGGAACCTCCATGCGACTCACGCTATGCCGGTACGCAACAGCCTCACCATCTCGCGCCGCGCTCCATCGAGTCGCATCCACTGACAGCTCACCCGGCACCACAGCTTATCCTCATATCTGGTTTTCCATCAAGTGGCAAGACTTTCCGTTCTCACCAACTGATCCAAGACTTCACCCAGAAAATCTCCGAGTCTCAAAACGCCAAAATCCGGCGCCTGAAAATCGTGCACATTGATGACGAAAGTCTCGGATTGTCCCGCGAGGTCTATGCCACAGCTCGTGCAGAGAAAGATGCCAGGGCAACATTCTCCTCTGCGATCAAGCGGGTGCTCACCCGAGAGACCATTGTGGTCGCCGATGGCATGAACTACATCAAAGGTTTCCGATACCAACTTTACTGCGAAGCCAAAGCGGTACAGACGACCAACTGTGTAGTGCACGTGGGAACGCCCGGTGAGAAATGCCGCCAGTTGAATGAGCAGGCTCTAGAAGATCCCAACAGTGGTGGCTATGCGTCTGAAGTCTTCGAGAACCTGGTCTTCCGCTATGAGGAGCCGAACGGCATGAACAGGTGGGATGCACCACTGTTCATCATCCCTTACGACGACGCAGACCCACCGAGCGATGCAATATGGGAAGCCATGATAGGATCTGACGGCAAGCAGAAAGTTGTCCGACCAAACGCCGCCACAGTCTTGAAGCCGGCAGCCGAGCAGGGATATCTGTACGAACTGGACAAGACGACCTCAGATGTCGTTGCGCTCATTACAAGCTGGCAACAAGACCATGCTGGCGAAAGTGGAGGCGAGGCTCGAGTACCTGAGTCAGAGCAGGTCATCAATCTGCCCACGAGCGCTCCCACTTTGCCTCAACTGCAAAGACTGCGGAGACAATTCATCGGCCTGAATAGGCAGCACACATTGAGCAAGAGCCGTATACGTGATCTGTTCATTGACTACTTGAACGACGCGTTTGAAAGCTGAGATGTCACCACGAAGCGATTATGACTCACAAGCATCGATTGAGCTCGGCTGTCGTGCACAATGTATCGCCATCAAGCAGTACCTTGAGGCTTTCGATGGGATAGCCAGGTTGTATTTTGCAATCAGCTTGTGTGCAATGTAGGGACACACACTGCACAACCTTGACTCAAGCGACAGCCAATAACACGATGGATATCATAGAGGAGCCAGCCCTACATGTTTGCTTTTTGTCTACTTAGGACTCCCCACGGTCGAGAGCACCTTCGCAATCATCGTGTGATACAACGAACATGGCATTAATCAATGCTCCTTTGAGTCGCGTGCGATTTGCTTGTTGATCACTAGTATCAAGCAATCAGTACGCTTGGTAGGTGGAGCGGCATGCAGATAAGCTTCATGCGCTCCAGGTCCGCGGTGTTTGTGAGAAGTATGGGGCCTATGGAGGTATCGGCATATCGCGCAAGTGATGTGTATGTGGAAAGGCGTCGGTAAATGATATTGTTGATGCGCGTGTGTTGATGAAAGACAACACGGGTTTTAGTAGCTCCGACAGGGTGGAAGGTTGCGGCAATCTGCATGCTTCCGCAGCAACCAGCAATTCTCTGTATCGAGGCCTGAGCGTCGAGCACTGCCACGCTTGGCGAGCTCCAGATGATCGACCTATATGTGCCCTTGACCGTTGTTTTGTATGCGTTGGCGTTGGCCATGATGATGATGAAGTGCTGGTGAACTACCACCATTTCACCCCTCCACTCCTTTGCCGCCTACTCACCACGACAAACCGCATAACCGCATAGCCACCCCGAACTACGAACCACGAACCACGAACCACGAACCACGCCGCCTCCTCCCACCACTCGAGAAGCCGTTCCCTGCCTTTTGTCTTCTCATACACTCTCTCAGCAGAATCTCAGTCTCAGCGGAGCTCGTGCGTGCACAGCCTCGTTCCACCTCATCGCCGCGCCTGGACGACCCGGCATCGACTCGACCGCCAGCATTGTCGCGTGCTGCTCCTGCCAACTGTGACAGCACAGCACAGCATCGCTCCTGCCCTGCCCGGCCCTGCCCGGCCCTGCCCCGCCCACTCTTGCCGCTTGCACGCCAGCAGTGAATGGCACTTGCGTGAAGCTTCCGTCGACCTCTTCGCTCGAGCAAGAACGGCCCAGGACGCGGCCTCCACCGCCGCTCACGCCAATCGACCAATCGACCAATCGACCAATCGACCCGCCTACCCTTGACACGCTCAATACCGCTTACCGTAATACCGTGCCACCACCTCCCCCACGGCACCAACTGCGCCTCTTTGCCTTCGGAAAGCAGGTTATCAGCTTGTTCCACTGTACTTTACCTCGATATCCTTGACGATCATTCCATTGCTTGCATGTATTGCCCTGCACCCTGACGCTGCCTGCACATCCTGCGACCCTCTGCTGCAATCTGCTCCATTGGACGCATGCCAGGCCGGTGAGCATACCATAGTGTCCTGGGGAAGGACGGCATGGCGGAACACAACGCGCCTGCTGATGGCGCTCCCACATCGCCTGTAGACGTTCAAGCACGACGGCCTCGAGCGCCAACGATCACAATAGACACCTCCGCTGTACGGCGGTCAGGCGATGCGAATCGACCCGTCGATCCAGAGATGAGCGAGGTGCCTCACGAGAATGCTGTCAATCTTGCTTCGTCGCGTTTGCGACCTTCGATCAACACGCAGGCCGCTCAGCCCGAGCTTCTAGGGAAGCAGAGCTTTGAAAGTAGGGAATCAAGGCCCACCAGCCCGCACAATGTCTCGTCGCCGTCACAATGGGGCCAGCCCCACGGCTTCTTGTCAGTACCTTCAGGAAGGAGTAGAGGCGGTAGTGTCGACACGGATGGAGATTCGTCGTCAACGTCTGACTTTACCTATGTCAACACACAGACGCCATCCGATGGCCCCAAGGGATTTGGCAAGTTGGCCCACGAGGGAGAGCACCCGATTCTATCGGATGAAGAAGCACTCAGACCGGATCCCGGCACAGAAGACGACTTCCACAGGGAAAACAATCCTTTTGCCTTCACGCCAGGTCAGATGTCAAAGCTTTTCAATCCAAAAAGCTTGGGTGCTTTTCATGCGTTGGGCGGGCTCGCAGGCCTAGAGAAGGGCTTAAGAACAGACAGAAACTCTGGTTTGAGCGTCGACGAACATCAACTGCAAGGCAGTGTTTCTTTCGAGGATGCCACCCATGTCGGCATCCCTCCCTCGGACAAGACTGTGACAGAAGAGCCAGAGATGGCGGGCGGTGCTCAGTCAGTTTCCGGCACATATGACGATCGAAAACGCATATTCGATGAAAACAGACTGCCGGAGAAGAAAGTCAAAAATATACTACAGCTCATGTGGATCGCCTACAATGACAAGGTCTTGATTGTTTTGACTGTGGCCGCCGTTATTGCACTGGCACTTGGTGTATATCAAGCGGTTGCCTTTGGTGGTGTGGAATGGATTGAGGGGGTCGCCATCATCGTCGCCATCACCGTGGTCGTCCTCGTGGGAGCCATCAACGATTGGCAGAAGGAGCGACAGTTCGCAAAGCTGAACAAGAAGAAGGATGCCCGAAACGTCAAAGTCGTGCGCTCTGGCAAGACGCAGGAGCTCGATGTGCAGCAGATCCTCGTTGGTGATGTGTTGTTGGTCGAACCGGGTGACATTCTTCCAGTAGACGGAATCTTTATCACTGGCCACGGTGTAAAATGCGACGAGTCATCTGCTACTGGAGAATCAGACATCATCAAGAAGACAGCCGCTGATGAAGTATACCGCGCCATGGACGCCCATGAGAGCATGAAGAAGATGGATCCTTTCATGATCTCTGGGGCCAAAGTCACCGAGGGCGTAGGACGCATGATTGTCACAGCAGTTGGCATCAATTCATCATATGGCAAGACTATGCTATCTCTACAAGAAGACAACGAAGTCACGCCATTGCAAGTCAAGCTCAACGGCCTCGCAGAATACATTGCGAAGCTTGGCAGTAGTGCTGCGCTTCTACTCTTCGTGGTCCTGTTGATCAAATTCCTGGCGCAGCTTCCTCATGACGATTCATCGCCTGCGGACAAGGGCCAGTCCTTCATGAAGATTCTCATCACTGCCGTTACCATTATTGTCGTTGCGGTGCCGGAGGGTCTCCCGCTCGCGGTCACACTTTCCCTGGCTTATGCAACGAAGCGTATGCTGAAAGACAACAATCTCGTTCGAGTGCTTCGCTCTTGCGAAACCATGGGAAACGCAACCACCGTCTGTTCAGACAAGACAGGAACACTCACACAAAACGTCATGACTGTTGTTGCTGGCACCGTTGGGACTTCTAGCAGATTCTCAATGCGTGCTAGACGGCAGGACGATCAAGGCAAGCCCGACCCGAATGATGACCTTCAGGACGACGTCGACGATGTCACCATCCACGAGTTCATCAAGACCTTGTCGGAACCTTTGAAGCAGCTCTGGAAAGACAGCATTGCCATCAACTCAACGGCCTTCGAATCCGAAGAGAACGGCAAGGTCGTCTTCACGGGTTCCAAGACAGAAACTGCTCTTCTCGATCTGGCTCGCGACTATCTTGGCATGGAGCGTGTCGGCATTGAGCGTAGCAACGCCGAACTCGTGCAAATGATTCCTTTCGATTCTAGCCGAAAGTGCATGGGAATGGTTATCAGGCGCAAAGAGGGCAAAGGGTATCGGCTTCTGGTGAAGGGTGCGTCTGAAATTATGCTTCGGCATTGTCACTCCATCATCCGCGACCCAACTCGTGGTACAGAGGCCATCAGCATGACTGCAGATAACAAGAAGACGCTGGAGAAGTTGATTGATGCATATGCATCACGATCGCTTCGAACGATTGGATTCATCTTCCGTGACTTTGATGGCGAGTCCTGGCCTCCACGCGGTATCAAGCGTTCGGAAGAGGACAAGACTCAGGCCTCTTTCGATGACATTTGTAAGCAAATGACGTTTATCAGCATTGTGGGAATCCAGGACCCTCTCCGCGCAGGCGTACCAGAAGCTGTGAAGGATTGTATTACTGCGGGTGTCTTTCCACGTATGGTTACTGGAGACAACATCTTGACTGCGAAGGCAATCGCGACAGAGTGCGGTATATTCACTCCAGGCGGTGTAGCCCTCGAGGGCCCCGAATTCAGAAAGATGAGCAAACAGGAGCAAAGACAGATCATCCCAAAGCTGCAAGTCCTGGCCCGCTCGTCACCAGATGACAAGCGTACCCTGGTTAGGCGCCTGAAGGAGATGGGAGAGACTGTTGCCGTGACTGGTGATGGTACAAACGATGCTCCTGCCCTGAAAGCTGCCGATGTTGGTTTCGCCATGAACATCGCAGGCACAGAGGTCGCAAAAGAGGCCTCTGACATCATCCTTATGGACGACAATTTTGCCTCTATCGTCAAGGCACTCATGTGGGGACGCGCTGTCAACGACGCTGTAAGGAAATTCTTACAGTTCCAAATCACGGTCAACATTACAGCTGTTGCCCTGGCGTTTATCTCTGCTGTTTCCAACGATCACGAAGAATCAGTCCTGACCGCAGTCCAGCTTCTTTGGATCAACTTGATCATGGACACGATGGCTGCGCTTGCTCTTGCGACCGATCCACCCAGCCGCGAAATTCTGAACCGGAAACCTGATCCAAAGTCCGCGCCGCTATTCTCGGTCACAATGTGGAAGATGATCATTGGCCAAGCCATCTATCAACTGACTGTGACCCTCATCCTGTACTTCGCTGGTGAAAGCATCTTGAACTACGAGACAGAGCACGAAAACAGACAGCTCCAGACACTTGTTTTCAATACGTTCACATGGATGCAGATCTTCAATGCGCTGAACAACCGACGATTGGACAATCGCTTCAATGTATTTGAGGGTCTACAGCGAAACTGGTTCTTCGTTGGTATTTTCCTTGTCATGATCGGTGGTCAAACCCTCATCATATTTGTTGGCGGTTGGCCTGCATTCCAGGCCGAGAAGCAGACTGGTGCCCAGTGGGGTATCGCTCTTGTCCTGGGCGCATTGTCGTTGCCGATCGGGGTCATAGTCCGACTTTTCCCTGACGAAATTGCTGCTGCAATGGTCCCACCATTCATCAAGAGCTGGGTGCGCAAGAACAGGGAGAAGAGACTCAGGCTCGAAGATGAAGAAGGCCAGAGTCAAAGCCCATTCCAGTTCAACGAGGCGCTCTACGATATCAAGGAAGAACTAGCATGGCTACGAAAGTACAAAGGCGGTCGCCTCAACCAGCTTCGCTTCGCTATGACCCACCCAAAGGAGGCCTTTAGCAGGAGCCCAAGCCGAAGTAGGACCAGCTCCAGCCTACCAAGGACGCCGCAAAACGAGCGAGCAGAAGGTGAAGATGGTCACTCACCGGCGCCACCTACACCCGAGTCTCGCCGTCGACGAGGCAGGTCAAGGTCCAACTCGACATTCGCTGCTGGAGCAGCAATGGCAGGCATTGTTGCCGGGTCAATCGCTGGAGGTTGGTCGCCTATAGAACGTCGCGAAGGCGACAATGATAGCCTTCGGTTTGGTCGCGAGCGTTCAAAGAGTGACCTTAGCAAGGAGTACAGGCTCGACCCGCACCCAGAGACAAGCGATAAGGACAAGCTCGTGGCGCAGGCTGATCCAGTTCCGGAACGAGGCGGTGCGCCGCCAAGTCAGTCGGTCAGTACTACGCCTGCATTTCCCGTAGGTCCGTACAGTGGGGACAGCAGCTCCAAGCAAGACGATGTTAAGCCCTAAGCAACAATACAAAGCTTGTACAGACACATGCTGTACAGCAGCCGGGTCAACAATCTTGAGGCCAAGTAGATATACCGAAGCTCTGTCGGTTGTTTCATAGAGATGAGCATCGATCAGAGTACGCCGGTCACTCAATCAATGGCCCGGGACTCTCCTCAGAGGCCAAGAGGCCGTGAGCCTGAGAAGAGAAGGGGTTTTGTTTTTTAGCATGGCGATCGGCGTTCCCTTTGAAGGATAAAAGATAAAAGATTTGGCGGCCGCGCCGAAGCAGCTCGCCGCCATCTGGGTATTGGCCGAGCGCCGTATAGAGAGATCATCTGGCAGAAAGACCCCAATCATCATGAAGCGACCAGAAAGTCAATTGCGGTCACGTAACTGTATTTACCTTGTACTACAACACTCTTCGTAGTCAACTGGTTCCCAGAATCAGTGAGAGTGGGACGATCATTGTCCTCTTTCACGTATCATCTAACTCTCGATGACAAGAAAATTTGAGCTGAAGTTATCAGCTATGACGAATTGCAGACCAAGGTATTCAGCAGTGGCATGAACTTGAATGAGCTGCATTGGAACAGAGACGATTGTTGAAGTCGAGCCGGTATTTTCAGAAAATTCATTTTGACACAGTGTCTTGCGCCCGCAAAACGCGTCGCAGATGCTGCTTGCATACATCTATCCATCTGCAGCAAGCACAAAAGACTACAAATCTACAGTTCTCGCTTCACTCTCAGCGATCCACTTATCAAGCAACTGCCTATTCCTTGGCCTCAGACCAATCTTGAAAGGTTTTGGATCCAGTGTCAAACCATTTGGCAACTTGTTGCAGCCCATGGCGTCAAGTATTGGGGCGTCCTTTGGATCTTTAGGCGGCAAGATCTCGAAAGCTGAGATCATCTTTAAGAAGGCGGTGTAGAGTTCTCGATTTGCGAGATGCGAACCGATGCACATTCGAGATCCTGCTCCGTAGCCGTAGTGTGGAGTTCCTCTTGTAGCCGATGCGTCATCGATGGATTTATCGGACATGTATCGATCTGGGTTGAAGGTGAATGGGTCTTTGAAATGCGTGTCGTCGTAATGAGCGGCGTAAGCGTTCATGTAGAAAGAGGTACCGGCTGGAATGACTGCGTCACCCCACTTGATGTCTCTGATAGACTTTCGCGGAAGGCAGATTGGGATTACGGACCAGAATCGAAGGGTTTCCTTGACGAGTGCTGTGATGTATTCGCACTTTTCTTCCACGAGACACTTCTCCCAAGCATCGTTGTTCGGATATTGGGCATTGATTTCAGACAGCGCACGTGCTTGGATATCCTGGCCGTGGTCCGATGAAAGGTAGGCGATGCACATGATCAGATTGCCAGGAACGGTATCAAGACCCGCGGAGACCATTGACAGACCGATGGACATGACTTCTGCGTCGTTCAGCTTGGCCTCTGGATCCTTGAGCACATGGCCCGAAATGCAAGGCTTATCGGTTCCCTTCGCAATTCGATCCTTGAGGCCATTGAGAAGCCGGTTCATGTATGTTGCTCTTCGTTTCTTGTACCTAGGATAACGCCCAGGTTAGCAAGCGCGCGCGATGAATAGAGACGCCGAAGTACTTACTCAAGAGGCTTGTCGTTGCTCCCGGGTAGGAAACGCATCAGTGGAACGTAGTCTGCCCAGTTGGTGGCAGTGCTGCGGAAGAAGCTGATCTCACGCTCAACGTGGACAATTTCTTGGAGCAGATTATCATCAATGTTGCCTTCGATCTTGTAGCCATAGTTCAGGGTAAGAGATGTAGAGAGCGCGAATCTCTGGAAGTATGGGTTGATATCAATATCGTGCTTGCCGTAGTCTGTGTTTTTGAGCATTTCTTTGACTGACTTTGTAGATTCGTAGTCCAGAATTGGCATGTAGCTTGCCACAGCCGGTCGGTTCAGAGCAGTGGCAGCCGCCTTTCGCCTGTTCTTGCAGCTCTCATCCCAGGGACTGGTTCCAATCGTGAAACCCTCGCTGGAGCTGACCACATTATGGAAGGTATGCAGTGTAGGTCTGCTGATCAAGGCAGACTGGTTGGTGATCCAGAGATCCTTGACGCTGTCGAAGGTATTCGCGAACACTATTCTTCGATTCCCTAAGCGCACTTGAAAGACTGGCCCGTACTTCTTGGCGAATTTCATAGCATTGATCGCATGGTTGTCGCCTAGCTGCTTCAGGTTGCCCAGAAGAGGTACACCAGGCACTTCTGGTAGGCCTTTGATCTTTGGCACATCGGTCTTGTCGATGACTTTGAGTATGGTGTAGACCACTGCGATAAGAAAGAATGGAAGAATTTGTGGTTGTAGCAAGAGCCCAACAATGCCGGTCGGCGCCTGCGTGTGGCCCATTGTGGCCAGCTCTGTGCAATCTGGCTTGGGTGCCTCTGGAGTGTATCCTATCGATGCCAGTCAATGCCGGACAGGGTATGCGTATGCGATGGTCGTCTTGAATATGCAATGGTAAGCAGCGAAGGGGGCACAGGTACAAATACCAAAGGGTTGACGGAACGGCAGAGACGAAGGGGCCCCCTCACACCGAGAGAAGGCCGTGAGAATAAGAGCTCCCCGTCCGCGCCATGTACAAGCCACCGTGTGATTGGCACAGCCAAAGCTGTCATGGCCCATGGGAAGGATTAGAAGTGCTGTACTGGCTCGCGACCTGGCCCCTGGGGAGCTGGGCAAGGGCCGCGGCCGCCATGGGAACAGAGTTTGAACCGCCGTGTAGACTGTAGTCCGCTCAGAAGCGGAATACTTCCTCTGCAGCGGAAAGCCGTCATTCACGTGATATCAAAATTGTTGCAGCGAACGTCATGCTTCGCGTCGGCCAGCGTCCTGCTGAAATGGACAGACGATCGGCGGCGTGTCGAGACGCCGCTCAGACTACATCGTGTGAGGAGCCATTACCTCAAAGGATGCTTGCGGCAATGAATGATGCTACCGCGAAGAGCTGGTCCTCGACTTCATCATATCTATACGACTATACGAGCACATCACAGCAACTCGGATCCAACACACGAGAATGCGAAGACGAAGAATTCTTGGGAGGTCCAGCACAGATGTTCAGGGGAGTCCACCAAAAGAGCTTGGTCTCACTGTTATTGATAGCCTAGAACTGGAGGTCAAGTGCAGGCTGTATCTGGCCAATGCACTCACCAAAGCCAACAAGGCCATAGTCTTCCTTGCCGCACACTCCTGACAGAATCGCAGTATCGCCGTCTTCCAGAAACTTGCGAGTCCCTCCACCTGTCAATTGCAACTCATGCTTCCCGCCCTCGGTTGCCTCCAATAATGCGCCTTTCGAATCCCTCGTTGTACCACTGATCGTCCCTGAGCCCAACAGATCACCAACCTTGAATGGACAACCTCCTATGGAGTGATGTGCCAGCATTTGCGGGAAGGAGAAAAGTAGCTGGGTTGCTTCAGTCCGCGATATCGTTGTCGGACTTCCCCCTGCAGGAGTCAGGTCGAACGAGAGATCGATGGCGTAATGAGATTTGCGACCTGCCTCATCAAGATAAGGCAATACCTTCGTATCGTTCTCAAGACCATCAGCAGCAAATGGTGCCAATGCATCCATAAGCACAACCCAGGCCGATATGGTCGTGCCAAAGTTTTTGGCATTGAAAGGTCCCAGTGGCACGTACTCCCATGCTTGGATGTCGCGCGCAGACCAATCATTCATTAGCACCATCCCAAAAAGATGCTCCGGTGCTTCCGTCACACCGATCGGCTGACCCATCGTGTTGGGCTTGCACACGAAACATCCTAACTCCAGCTCAATGTCAAGCTTTTTGCAGGCGCTCAAGACAGGCTCCTTCTTCTCGGCTGCTGGATTGAGGAGGATTTGTCCAGTAGGCCTTACAATGGGTGTGCCAGAAACTACTACCGAGCTCGCTCGACCGTGGTAACCAACGGGTAGATGCTTGTAATTTGGCTGTAATGCGTTTGCTGGGCCGCGGAACAGCACACCGACTTGATAAGCATGATTGAGACCAGCATAAAAGTCCTGTCGGTGATCAGTTCACCACAACATCGACAAGTTTGCTCGGGAGCGAACAGATCATGGGTGTCTAAATGCTTACCGTATAGTCACCAATCTGCATTGGAAGGTGCGTATTGGCTTGCTCGAGCGGTATCAGAGCTTCCCGCTGCAGAGACTTATTCTGCTCTAGCACGTCCGGAAATGGACCGGCTTCGAGCAATACACTCTGCAGGTATTCTCGCACCACTCTGTGCACCGGTCGTCCAAGAGCCGCAAAGGCATTTAGGGTGGGTTGTGAAAAGACGGCTTGATGAGGCTGAATCACGGAAAGCTTCGAGAAGCCACTGCCTTGAGAGAAGACATGCAGATCCAGAGCGTAATTGCCAATGGCTACAGCAGCGCGAGGTTGCTGGTTTGTCGAAGTTGAGATGATGCCGAAGGGAATGTTCTGTATGGAGAAATGGCTTTTGGCATCGATGCTGAGCCAGCTTCTGAGAGGTGGCATAGCTGATGTGAGTGCTCGTGCCGGTTCGAAATGATTGCCGTGGCCCGGTAGTATTGGGAGCGGCCCATCTTATTAAAGGCGATGTTGTCGGAAGCACGCGGTGGCACTGGCGCTGGCGCTGGCACTGGCACTGGCAGCGCGTGGTCTGTTGGGCGGGCGGGAAGATTCCGCCGCTTGGCGGTATTCTAGAACTAGTTCTAGCTTGATCGTGTCCGATGTCCTTGACTCCTTGCGACCGTGACCGTGATGCGGAATTGGACGAGTGGAAAGCTGAGGCTCTGGAGCTCTCATCTCACCGCGACTACTACAAAGAATGCGCCCAACATTCTTCACCTTGTGACTCCGACAAGCTTATCTCCTAACAATACTTGACCTAGACCCAGTCTCACCATCATGCCTGTCACGCAATTCACCACTCCAGAGAAGTACAAGTACCAGAATGGATTTGGCTGCTATCACGAGAGCGAAGCAGTCGAGGGCGCTCTGCCAGTGGGTGCAAACAATCCACAGAAGCCGCCCTATGGACTGTACAACGAGAAGCTGTCCGGCACAGCCTTCACTGCACCTCGACACGAAAATCAGCAGTCATGGCTCTACCGCATACTACCAGCCAGCGCCCACGCTCCATTCCAGCCTCGCGAAAGCGCGACTTATGATCTGAATCCAGGCGGTTTGAGAGATGCCAAGTGGCACCAGATCCCGAACCAACTTCGCTGGGATCCGTTTGATATCGACGAGACGGTGGATTGGATTCATGGCATGCGGCTGGTTGCAGGCGCTGGAGACCCGACAGTCAAGAGTGGCCTAGGAATTATAATATATGCAGCAGGGATGGATATGCATGAGAAACATGCCTTCTACAGTGCTGACGGCGATCTCCTGATTGTGCCTCAGCATGGAGCACTAGACATTCACACTGAGCTCGGCAAGATTCTTGTCAGGCCGAACGAGATATGTGTGATTCCAAGAGGCATTCGACACCGTGTCACTTTGCCAGACGGACCAGTACGAGGCTTCCTCCTTGAGCTGTACCAAGGCCACTTTCAGCTGCCCGAACTTGGACCTATCGGATCCAATGGCTTGGCGAACGCTCGAGATTTTCAGGCTCCTGTAGCCCATTTCGAGGAGGACACCGATAGCGAGCATACTCTGTTCGCCAAATTCGCTGGCACACTCTTCGCTGCAAAGCAGAACCATACACCTTTTGACGTGGTGGCGTGGCACGGCAACTACTATCCATACAAGTACGATCTGGGCAGATTCAATACAATAGGCACCATCTCATATGACCATCCCGATCCGAGCATATTTACTGTCCTGACCGCACAGTCTGACCATCCCGGAACCGCCATTGCAGACTTCGTCATCTTTCCACCCCGATGGCTGGTTGCAGAAGATACATTCCGTCCTCCATGGTACCACCGGAATACCATGTCGGAGTTCATGGGACTGATTCATGGACAATACGATGCAAAGACTGGCGGTGGCTTCCAGCCTGCCGGTGCATCGCTACACAACGTCATGAGTGCTCACGGACCTGACGCGTCCACGCACGAAAAAGCCAGTAACCTTGCTTTGAAGCCTGCCAAGGTCGGCGATAACAGCATGGCCTTCATGTTTGAGTCGAGCTTGATGGTCGGCGTCACGGAATGGGGCCTCAAACAAAGTGGTAAAGTGCAAACTGACTATAATGCCGAGTCGTGGGAACCGCTCAAGCCGCATTTCAAAAGGCCGACGCCTGCGAAGATTGCCAAAAGGCAGTCAAATGGCACGAAAGGCGGGCAAGCAGATAAGCTTGGACAGCCTCACTATGCGTAGGAGGCTCCGTAACATTTAGAATCGAATTTTTGCGCCGTAATCCAAGATCATCCGGAACATGCCTGCTTTTCCATGATGTCCAGCCAGCCTTTGAGAGTTGAAAACGAGGCTGCCGGCAATAGGCCCTCGGACGTCCGCCACGACAAAGAGGAGTCTCGTGTGTGTGCACGTCTGCAGAGGTCGTTGAGTGACGAGCTGACAGGACAGCGGATTAAGTTGGGGACTTGGTTAGGTTCGCCGGTCTACCCCAACCTCTCTTGCCAGATATTTACACATTCCCTCTGAGCTGCTGGTCTCGCCCCGGCCCAGATGTCCTATCCAAGAACTCAAAATCGCATTATATACACAACGTCGTCTTCCCCTCAGCCGTCACTTTATTTGTTCGCGATCTCAATCACTCTCTTCGCAGCATCTTCAAATTTGTCAAAAGCATCCAACCCTAATCCGCTTTCCGCTATGATCTTTTGACCTGCCTCTTCGTTCGTTCCTCTTATTCGCACGACCACCGGCGTGTTCTTCATGTCCACCTCTTTGAATGCGAGTAAGATACCGTTTGCGATCATCTCACCATCTGTCAAACCACCAAAAATGTTGACGAAGATGACCTTGACGCGAGGATCTTGCAGGATAAGTTGGAATGACTTCTTGACAGTCTCCGAAGTGGCCTTTCCTCCAGTGTCGAGGAAGTTGGTGGCGATGCCACCATGTAACCGAAGTGCATCGACAGTGTTCATGGCCAAACCAGCTCCGTTGACGAGCGTACCAATGTTGGCATTTTGTTCGTTCTCAAACTTGACGTAGACGATACCGTCTTGTTCCGCCTCAACTTCTTCTGGGACTTCCTTCTCTTTTTGTCGCAGGCGATGGACATCTTCTTGACGATTCTTGGTGCGGTAGGCGGAGTCGTCGAACATGAGGGTCAAGGAGGGCTGGTGAAGTTTCAGGTTCCCTGAGCCACCAATCGAGACACAGCCGCTGAGAATTATAGCTTCCTTCTCTTTGTACATTGTTGCGAGGCTAGATATTAGTTGAGATACTTGCTCCATTGCCGTTTGCGGAGCAGAGATCATTTGTAGATATTCGATTGCAGAGTCGATATCCGATTGCGATGGACCATTCTGGTAGTCGTAGGGAAAGCGCTTCACTCGAGCATCGATCTGGGAAGAGTCGCCGGTTGGCGCAACAGCGATACATGGGCCACGTTCTGTGCGATCGACTATGATTCCAACATAGTAGCTGTCTTTGGGAGCTTCGTCAAGAGAAAGGGCAAGTCCTTTCACTTTGGAGAGATAAGGGTAGAGTGGTACGGGCGTCAGCTCCGGGGCAATGTGGAGGCTTCGATGTTGCTGTTCTTCTTGTTTGGGCCTGAGCACTGGTCCTTGCTGAGTCGTAGGTCGTCGAGCGGCTCGTTGCATCGCAGGGCTTCGTCGCAATGTATGGTATGCTCGCTTCTGGTTGGCCTGCACGTTTCGTTGAATCTTACTCACGTCTCGCCCACTTTGCTCAAGGATCGTCTTCATGACGCCACCAAAGTCTTCGGGATGGTCGACCATTGTCGCTCCAGCCTCGTGCAGCACGCTGTATTTGCCATGCGAGTCTCTTTCTCCTCGAGCAGCCCAAGCACCAGCGTGGCCCATGATTGTGTTAGGTCTGGCACACTTACCTCCAACTAGTGCAGCAATGGGCTTTGGGTTCTTCTCGCGCTTGAGATAATCCTGGATCCACTCTGCTGCATCCTCTTCTGCTCGGCCGCCTACTTCGCCAATGAGTACGATGCCCTCGGTCTCTGGATCTGCCTCGAAGACCTTCAGTGCATCTACGAGACTTGTTCCGGCAACAATGTCACCGCCCATACCAATAACCAGACTTTGGCCGAGACCTGCTCGAGAGATAGACGCAACAGCTTCATATGATAGAGTACCAGACTTGGCCGCAATTCCAATATGACCCGGAGCGAAGGTAGGCAGAGGTTGGAAGCCGATACGGCAGAAGCCAATAGGCGCAATGATGCCAGGCGCATTCGCTCCCACCAAGCGAGACTTTGACTGGGTCTTGAGAATGCTAGCAACCTGGGAGCGATCAGAAAGGCATGGCCATACCCTACACTGACTGCTGCTTCACTTACCCTCATCATATCGTGGAGCGGAATATGCTCCGCGACCGACACGATCAAAGGGATCTCGGCCTCAATGGCCTGCTCAATGGCCTGGCCGCATTGGGGAGCGGCCACGAAGACTGCTGTTGCATCCGGCTTGAGCTCTTTCATGGCCGTCTTCAGATCTGGCAGCAGAGGAAGGCCAATGTGCTCTCCCTCTTTGCCGGGCGTGACGCCTCCTACAATGTTCGTTCCATAGGCCAGAGAGTCCTTTGCGTTGCCGGTTGCCACTCGACCTGTGAACCCCTGGTAGATGACTCGCGTGTGCTTCCCTATCCGCAAGTTCTGAACCGTGTCGTCGTATGCTGCGCTCGAGGCCGAGCTTGAGAAGGCCCTTCTCGCCCTGCCCGGTGTCCGCCTTGCTGCCGACGACAATATGGCCATCACGGTGGAAGGCATGACGTCGGCGCTTCGAGAGCTATGCTATGCTATGCTATGCCATATCTCCAGGCGTTCTTGGACCTCAATGCTTCTTTATACCACCATATTTTACCTTTACCGACAGCCGCGTCGTTCTGCTTAGGCCCGCCGGGAATACGGATCGGCGAGATCGGGGACGATGACCTGGGCTAACCTGTTCCTGAAGCCTTCCATCGTGCGCTTGGCACGGAAATAATGAGATGGTCATGAGTCGACAACGTTCACTCTGAGCTCAACGCGTCTTCTGAACGCGTGGACGTGAACGTGGACGCGAACGTGAACGTGAACGTGGACGTGGGGTGGGCAGCTGCCATGCGATGCGGGGCTGTGCAGTGTGCACCTCGAAATCTGGAATCTCCACTCGACACGCTATCTTGCTCTCAATTGCGTGTAAGCATCATGTCCTCCCACCCTGTGGCCGCTGGTCTCGGCAAGCTGAAAATTAGCCATTCGAAGCCAAAGTCCAAGAACGCAGAGCCAGCCGAGTCCTGGGAAGACGATGCTGATTTGAGCTCCAACACCGAAACAGAAGAAACGTCCACGCCGGCCACACCAGGCACAGCCGACTATCCAGCTCCTCCTCCCCCAACCCCGTCTTCACCAGTAAATGCCAGAGATCGCCCGATTCTGGAAACGTCATTCAGTCCGCTGCAGTTCGACGGCGGTTCCGATAGCGTAGGCTATCGAGGAGGGGAGAAGAGGCCAGAGAAGACTACGGCTGTCGCGTCCAGGCTCATTGCTGCTGGTCTTGGCCAAAAGGCCCCGAAACGGTCCAAAGAGCAGCGGGAGTACGACCAGGCCATGAAGGTACAAGAGAAGCAGAAGCGTGATCAGGCACGGGCGGAGGAAGAGAGAAAGAGAAGAGAGGCCGAACGGGCAAAGAAAGCCGTCTGGGACGATTGACCTGTAAGAACCATCACGCTATGGCTTTGGAGTCGGCAAAACATGCACATTCGATCGAGCTCAGCCTGACTGCGTCCACGCTCTATAGCTTCGAGCCGGGAGTCATCATCACTTCCTTCAATTTCCGCTCATAATTCTTGCCAAGCTGCCGGACCATGAGGTCGAGCATAACGTCCTCCGAGCCACCACTGCGTCGAGTCAGTATAATCGAGGCATCCACTTCGAGCTCGTGCACTTACGGGATCCTGTTGCCGTTGACTTCGCGCCACATTCTCTCCGCGATTTCTCCCTGTCCGGACCTAGTATATCCATTGCCACCGAACAGCAGAATCGCGCAGTCAGCACACTCTTTCAGTACAATACCAGCATTTGCCTTGGCCCCTGCAGTCAGGCCGCCCAACTCCCGGTCAGCGTCTTCCTTCTTCATCTTGGTCATCTGGAAAATGAACTGTTCAATCCAGGCTGTCGAAGTCTCCAGCAGCAACCCTGCTTTCGCAAGCCTATGCCTCACGACTGGCTGCTCGAATAATGTCTTGCCAAATGCTTCTCGTTTCAAGACATAACCAAATGCTGCCGAAAGCGCGACTCTTGCCTGTCTTGTAGTGCCTATCGCGATCGAAAGCCGTTCGTGGTTGAAGTTCGTCATGATCATCTTCATTCCGTCGCCTTCCTTGCCAATCAAGTTTTCCACCGGTACCTCAACATCATCTAATTCGATGAAAGTTGTGCCTGCCGAAATTTGTCCTGCACATGAGCCATCAGCAGCCTCTCCGAAAGGCAGACACTTCAGCAGCATAGAGTCCTACCTTGAACCTTCAACCGCCGCATGTCCACCCCCTTGTGACCCTTCAATGGCACAACCAGGAGACTAAGTCCACCAGGTCCCGGTCCACCTGTCCTCACTGCCATGGTCGCCATATCTGCCCAGTATGCGTTGGTAATCCACTTCTTGTTACCATTAACAACGTACTTCTTCCCATCCTTGCTCTTGACGGCAGTGGTCCTGATGTTCGCCACATCACTGCCAGCATCTGGCTCCGTGATTGCGATGCAGGTCCTCTTCTCTCCTCTCAAAAGCTCTGGCAAGAACCTCTGCTTCACATCTTCGTTGGCAAACTTGATGAGCGGCGGAACTCCAAATGCCATGCCGGTAGTGAGACTTCCCGAAGGACCAACGAGTCCTGACCGCAACATCTCATCGCCATAGATGTAGTTGTGCCAGTATGTGAAGTCTTCCACTTTGACACCCAAGACATCGTAGATCCCTGCAGCGTGGAGGTCTTTGACTGGTAATGGAGCAGGTAGGGAGGGAATCAGCATTCGGTGTTTCGCGAAAGTCCGGAAAACGTGCGAAGGGATAGTCTCTTCTTTCTCCCACTCAAAGGCATTTTGCGTGAGGTGTTCTGTTATGAAGGCACGGCATTTTTGCTGCCATTCTTTGAGCTCTGGTGTGAGCCAGAATGAAGGGAGATCGTTGAGGTAGGGCGGCTCGGAGAAGGGAATGTTGATTGTGGCTTTGGCAGTCATTGTTGCGGGCGGACGTATCGATCGGATGTCAAGGTGATAAAGATGGCGGGCAACCTACAAGAAAATGCTTTGTGAACTATACATTGTCACTGTGGGATCGACTCGCTTGAGGATGGTCGTGAAGATGTCCTCGGATCGACACAAGCGGCGGAATGAGGTCTGCCGAGGGAATTAAGACTCGGCAGGGTTTTCCATTGAACTAACAGATCGCGACAACACGTGAAGTCTGGGGTGGCTAAACCTTGCTTATTTCCAGCCTTGCCGATGTCGCTCACCACAGCTGATCGATACAGGTTGGGGTGTCTTCTTTTACAGCATACAGATTCCCATCGACAAATCTCCAGAATGGCTGAGTCGCGGAAGTGCTCGAGCGAGTGTATTCGACTGGATTGTCTCTTCCAAGTAATTCTGGACATGCAATGAACGTTTCCACACTGCACTACGAGCCTTGCAGAAGCCATCGCCTATCAGCTCACGTTGCGAAGGGCCATAGCAGACTCGTATGGACGTCTCAGCTCGATTTCGGGAACAATTGCATGGCTGGAGGGAGCTTGGAGTTTGGAGGAAAGCAACGGTCAATATATGTTGGCTGATTTCCCCACCTGCATGAAACATCAGTAACCTCTAACGAATTTGCCACCTTTCATTTCACTCACCATGTAGGAAAGTTCAGATTTGGCAGACTGATGCAGAACGCCAGGACCGTCTGCATCAGCTGTGTACCGCAGTCCATGCCGACTCCAGTCAGATAATGATACTTCCGCCACCAAGCAGGGTGGTAGCGATAAACGTAGCCCATGCTACACGTTCTTCAGCACCGACCAAGCATGAACCGACGGGGCAACGACTTACGTGATGACTGACGCCAGAAAGGCCGTAAAGAAGTTTGTCATTGGGTAAACTGGGTACGCGGCTGCACCCATAAAGAACAAAGTTGGGTTGCAATAGTGCTCCAGGTTCCAGTCACGCGCCCACTTGGTCTTCTGGATGAGCCAGACAATGATCATGGCTGCAGGGCCTAGAACGAAGCCATAGTATACCCAGCTGTACGGCGAGTCTTTCCCGAAGAAAGTCTGTGGTCCCAAGACACCCCAGAGCACGGAAAGCGAGTAGAAGTTCTTCGTGCTGGCTGCATACCAGTTCACGGTCGGGACTGCACCTGTGAGTTTAGGGATCCCTACATCGTCGATGACGTATTGCATCAGGCAGACATTGATGAATGGACCAACAAGTGTGCCCCTAATGGCGAGACGTCAGCGACTTTCCGATCATGCTTCTTTCCAATTTTCATCTCCATCTACGGACAGAAGACTCAAGCGAAGTGAAAAGTACAGTTCACTCACCATACTTGACCAATAAACATCTCCTTCTCCGGTATCTTGATAAATGTCAGCATGCATCGAATTACCCAGAGATATGGTAACCTGCCTTCATATAGAATCCGAACTTATAGTCCGATATCAGATTGAGGTTTTGTTCCAAGATTTGCCGAGCATAGGTCATCGACATCAGCACAGCAGTCGGGCTGCCATGGAAAAGGCTTCCCGCGATAACTTCCGAGAGATATGCCATGCCGATCTGCTGATTTGCTACGCCCCAGAGTATGCCGTTGGGCAGTGTGAATGCCCATGACACCAATGCCATGATGATGAAGCCCCACCAGGGCAATTGCAAGCCCGCCCCGTATATTGTGCCGAGCGAGAGAGCAGCGCAGACAGCAAGAAGAGCGAGGTACCACCAATGAGGGCTGAGACGGTCAGCATTTTGCTGGCTTTACATGCCGATGCTACACTTACACCCTTGGATCAAAGGACATCAGCTTGAGATAGGGGTCATTGTAATCATCAAGCTCGGTCCTCTTCTTGAATGCATCATTGGCAGCTTTCCACACACTTTTGCCGTACCACAAGATCGCGTATGTGATAGCACCTGTACTGCAAGCAAAAGCAAAGAAGAACGAGAAAACATAAGGCAGACTCCAGTAAGGTCTTGAGTACTCGTCCATGGCCGTTTGGTTCAACCGGTAATCTGCTGTCATGACGCGGGTAATGTTGTATTGAGTCCCGTTCGCGTCGTAGGTGCCGGAGGCCATCGCAGGCCAGGTCTGTGCATTCAACGTGTTGGTGTAGTAAAGGATCGGGTAAAGAAACCAAGTAGAGAAGATTACGCCTGCGCACATCGTCGTATACGCCCAAAACGGTGTGTACCAAGGAGTTTCGAGAACAGAACTATTGATGTAATTCCAATCAAGGGAAAGCGTGAGGAAGCCAAATCCGTAGGTACCAGATCCAAGTACATACGCGATGGGGTTACCATGCCCGAACCAGCAGATTATTGGAAGAGAGGCAAGAACCGGAAATATGAGTTCAGGAAACCATTCCCAGATGAAGGCTCCGACGGCGACAATGATAAAGTACTTGAGCGACTTCCTCGTGACGGCAGGGTTTCGGTGCCTAGCACATACATCATTAAATCTCCAGAGCCTGGAACTTTCGGGCTTCTTACATTGCGTTGAATAGCGAAACGTTTGGCAACACGCCTGGGTAGTAGATCTAAAATCAAAGGACATAAGCATTAGCAGATGTAGCGCTGACAACCAGGTGGATTGATTGGCGCTTGAGTGTAAGATAAGAGGGCGACAAGGCGGGAGTGTGCAGGATGAAGGTTTCGCCGTTTGGTTTACTCACTTTTGGAGGTCGCACCAGAATATCACGAAAGACTCCTGCAAAGCCATATCCGATCATTTGAGTCGTGATCAGGAACAGAATGCTCCAGCCTGATGAAAATTAGGCAGAGGTCACTCGCAAGGTCAAGCGCGACTGCTTACCAGCGGAAATCTTTTTGCCATAGTATATCTGGAGTGCGCTCAGTGGTCCAAGGCCGTACGCGGTATAGCACGAACCCCAATATGCCACAATGATCAGAGCATGTTCCTTCGCATTCCAAGGCCCGGGGTTCATCGTCTAGTCATCATCAGTGACCACGAGGACAGAATAAGCAGACCGCGAAGAAAGTACCCATTTGTACCCGAACGTCGAGTACTCTCGTTTCGGCAGCCATCGAGCCATAGCCTCGCCGGTACCCCATGCTAGCAGCTGAATAGCATAAGATGTCAGATATTGGTCCTGGAGAAGAATTATCAGCACTTGCGCAGAGATGCGGACGATGTGAGTGCATCGGGCAGTATACGACAAGAGGACCGCAGGCTCAATCACGAATCTAGGATGTCGCAAACACTCATGCGCTCGAATGCTGGACCAGTCAACGATGTGCTCACATAGGGCTTGAAGTAGTAGAATGTCGACACTGCGCATCCAACTACTGTCCATAGAGTTGATAAGACCCAGAATCGGAAGGTGAGAATGGGCTCCGTCGGATCGTTGTGAAGATCTACGGTTTTTGCGACTAGCGGGATAGCTGATGCGAAAGGAAGCATGTTAGCAGTGGCTCCGTCCTGCTACGCTTCATTGCTCTCCAGCTACTCACGATAGTCCTTCAAGCGAGGATCGATGTACTCTTCATCGTCTCTGGGCACATATACCTCGTCGTCAAGGCTCTTCTCTGCGACAATCGTAGTCTCGACGCTCGGAATCTTGAGCTCTTGATCAGAGCCTCGATGGCTACTTTCCACGACGCCCACCATATTCAGTGCAGCGTAATCGTAAGGAAGCGGAAGGGAGAAAGAGACGTGATACACCAACGACTTATCTTGGTTCCATGGGCGGGCAACAGCCAGACGATAGCATCGACAAGGGTGCTACATGTGGAAGGTTGGCAAGGCTTGCTATCTGTGGTGTACAATGTGTCGCACGCCGTATACGCCTCACACCGTCGCTCGTTGGACAAATGAGCCATTGAAAAAGACGGCCAACTCAAGACCCGATGGCGCCGGTCTTGTTCGAGCTTGTTACGATTGAAGCGCTTTCCAAGTCCGCAACCAAGAGATCTCGGCGTCGCTTGAGTTGGGTAGACGCAACAAGCATGCCTGGCGGAGGCTTGCCCGCACGCCATGCTAAAGCGTGGCCGTGTACAGCGCAGTCGAACTGCCGCAGATGGTCGCCAGTGCTATCTTTGTACAGTGGTGACTTTTGAAGTAGATCGTGCACGGAACTTCTTTCTACCCTCTATTATATAGTTAGTACCTAGGGTCCGAGTAGATTCCATCGCATCTATCGTATCCGAGTACCTAATATGTTGTCGTGTTCTTTTCGGAAGCGAGCAAGAGGATAAGTTGAGCAGGCATAATCCCCCGGTCGTGCACGGACCGATCCACTTCAAAAATAACCACTGGCAGCGATACGACGCTATGATGCGACTCGAACCCACCGTTTCCATTGTTCCGGTGTCAAGACTGCGCTTCATCGGCTGAAGTGCAAGCTGTATGGAGCGGTATAGTAGAAAGTCGCTGCGCGCTTGTCTATGCTCCTCCTCTTTGTTGAAGCTCGATGATTTGAGCAGTTTCGTTGGCGCGCCCGGACTTCCGTGCAGAAGTATAGCAGGGTACTCGTGTTCGTTTGCGTGGAGACAGGCATTACCTGTACGGGACATATCGCGCCAGATGCTGCAATAATGGCGCTCGACTGGATGCGTGATGAGGTATCGATGGCAAAGCAGAGAGGTGAGGTTAAGAGAAAGGCTAGGCGAGTGTGTAGAAGGAAAGGACTTTAAGGACGTTGCGCGGTGACCAAGTTGAGTAATGGCCCTGCACAGGCCAAGCACGGCGTTCGGAGTCCAAATTTGGCCCTCGCTTGGAACTTCGGACCGATCCCGCCGACGGAATCAACGACGCGATGCTTCCTTGATGCACGAATGGATTGGCCGCATCTCTGAAGCCTGCCTGCACCACACATGTTGGTCGAACAATCGTGCCGAGAACGCACAATTGTCAATGAGTCGATGGCATTCCCCGAAGGCAGCAGTGATCCTGTCATTGCGCCTGCTGGTTTCTCAAAAGCAACGCCAATGCTACTACCAGTACAAAAGGTTCTCGCAAGGGTGTAGTCGCCATCTTCGGCGAAATGGCCAACCTGGTCAATCTCCATGGTCTCTACAAGCACTCTGCCGCTGTTTGTGTTCAGAATTCGTACTTGAATCTGGACTTGTCAGTGAAGTGGACCTTGGTAAGAATGGACGAGTACGCTCACTGTATCCCTCCCGGGCGGAACCCGCACAAGCCCTTCATCAATTGCAAATGGTCCAAGGTAGAGGGAGCCACGACTGCCCCCTTGGATGTGGTACTTGTTGCTCCAGCTATGCCGTCGAGTTGTCTTGGGTCGGAATCTGCGGATCCCATCGATGCAAGAATGATCGGGCTCCATTGGTCTTGCTTCGCAGGAAGGTCACGTTTGTGCAAGAACAGACCTTCGCTGGTACCTGCTCGCATTCATACTGCCGGGAGCGTACGCCTCGACTTGTGTACAGGTCTAGAAGGAACCAGAGGCGTATCAATGACCATTGGGAAATGTTGACCCAAACCGTTGTACTTCTGTCTTGACACCTCTTGATGTATCGAACGCAGCCGTGCAGTACATCTGAACATTACTTCTGCCCTTTGCGCGGCATACTCAGCCTGATGTGATCGCTCTTGTACCATAGCAGACTCCAGCAGAGTTCTCTTTCGCGGCACGTTATGGCTAATCTCCCCGTGGATCTGTCCGTGTTTGCCTACCTAGTAGGCTGTTCCACGGCTGGAGATCTACCGTGTATCGAGCTTCTCTGTGCAGCAGACATGTCAGCAGCGGAAGTATCGACCAGGGCCGTGGCTAGTGAAAGATCGAGCAAGTGGACATCCTTTGAGCAGAGTAGCATTGAAATACTGTTCGGCCGTGCGTACGTTCTGTGCGCTCGTAATCTGGTTGTACGCTGCGCTCAGCTCACGAGTGCTGCTCGTTGCCCGGCTGTATGCATCAGAACGCTTCATTCACGTCACAACAGCTCATATCGGTGCCGTACTGCTGTAACTTGTAAGCCGTAAGAGTGCTGCAATTTGCTAAAGCGTGCACACGATGCGTCATTGATTGCGACCATTGCCAATCTCCTTCTTTTCCGGGTACTGTCGATGTTGTCCACTTTCCTGTCACGATTAAATCAAATTCGCCTGACGATCGTGGGGGACTAGTGACCTCCTTCAGGTCCGCCCCGAATCTCAGCATTCGCGGAATTCCACGAAATCAACCGCGATCTGGCAGTCTGGCCCAGAAAAGCTTTCCGGAAACGTCTTGCCACTGGTGTCAGGCTTCGCGTTTTCTTTTTTTTTACATCTTCAGACAAGACAAGAGGCCCAGAAGCCACGGCATATGGTATCAACGCCGGCATTTCTGAGATCGCTCTCGCAGCATCGCGCATGGAACTCCCTGGAGGGCGCAGCTGCGGAGCGGGACTTATACCGTCAAGTTGAGGCATGACTGTGGTTTTTGGAATGGAACATGCTGGTGTATGCACGTAAGGTGGATGCCCGGCGCTCCTCCTCAACGCAGCCTCCCTGGTCGTTGTTCGCTACCCGACGGACTCTGTGGCCTGTGGAGTTGCATTCGAGTGTTCACTGGCATTTGCCTGTGTGAGAAGTGTTCGCACTAGGAAGGGAGCATGCTGCTGTGTCAGCAGCCTATGCTGTGGGACGAGGACTTGTCACCCTTCGTTTAGCAGCTGCTTCACCTCGCATCAATGTTCCAAGGATTGCTCTGGGGAGGTACCGCATTCTCTTCATCAAGAGTGGAGGGATTTCCACCTGTACCGCTGTAACCTCCCCAGTTCGCGAACTGTGCAGTCGGATGTGTCTGGATCGGCTGTGTAAAGTAAGATTGCTGGTGCTGCCCAGGCGGAGTCAAATCCTGGTTGAAGTTGTACCCTCCTTGCTGGAAATGCTGATGTGCTGGTTGCACAGGCTGCGGATGTCCCTGGACCAGAGGCGGCGATACCTGGTGTCCTACTCGAGGCTGGTAAAATTGAGGCGGAGGGCTGACTTGATGAGACATCTGAGCATGAGCTAGGCCAGGCGTTTGCTGCACTGGTGGAGAAAGCTGTACGTATGGCCCAGCGCTAGCAGCCATGCTCTGCGGCGAGCCATATGACATACTACCAGCATGGCTACTGCCGAGAGAGCCTGTTGATCCATGGTGCCACATGCTCTGTCTACGGCCTGGACCATCAAGCTCTCGAAGGCGAGAGTTGAGCTCATCAAGCATGGACGATGTTTCTGACTGATATCTTTGAGTCCAACTGAGAAGCATTAGTAGGAGATAATAGTGATGACTGGTGACTAGCTCACCTCATGTAACCCCAGCGACTCCCAAATCGCGAGAGGCATTCTGTGATTTGCTTGATGCATTGTAGACTGCGAATCGTATTGAACCTCAATGCAGTTTCCCCCGGCGGCAGAGGAATGACTGGCATTGGAGGTGGTGGAGAAGTCGTTGGCTTAACCTCGGGATGAGGCGGAACATGGCCAGCCAGTAGCCCTTCTGTATTATGCCGGAGTACGTCTAGAAATTGCCTTCCAGTCATGTAGACCCTCATGGCATCGTAAAATGTTAGAGGTGCCACATATGCAGGATCACTGATCAGGCGGAGCATGAGGTCGGCATATCGAATGGAGTATTCAAAAATCAGCTTTTGGGCGAAAAGATGAACCACTGGCACTCTTGGAGATGGCGACAGAACGTAGACGCAAGAAAAAAGGAGGTCGAGTTCGAAAAATGCTCGCATGTCAGGCGATGTTGTTGATGGAAGCTTGTCGAACCATTTGCGCATCTTGTCGCAAGCATCCCATAGGTACTGGTAAGGTTCCTCCCACCGTGTCCGACCGGACTGGAAAAGGTCGGTGTACCATTGGGATTGGAGCTTGCGCAGGTTGATCAATTCCACCGCATACTCGTACGACTGTAGCCAAAGGCCCTGCGCACTTGAAGTAGGCGCAGGCGATGTTGGTGCAGGAGAAGAAGAAGACGACGGCTTGTTGAATGGTATCTTCACTTTAGCGCTATCATCGGAGAAGGAAAAGGCTCTTGTTTGAACGAGCGACGTCGAGCGATCCAAATTGTAGACACAGTGATAGACGCGACGCCGCAGCTCAAGCTTCGCTTTTGGCATTGGAGTGCCCTTGGGAGGATCTTGATGCAGTCCGAGGTCGACCATGGCTCGCGAAGCTGCTCCGATCAGGCCCCATGAGTCGAAATGATGAGGAACCAGCATTGCGAACTCGGTCAACAACACAAGTGCTTGTATACTGGCGATTTCGCCTGGATGTAACACATCCTCCGCGTGCTTCAGAGCCTCACAGATATGACCAATGGCTTCCATATATCGCTGGTCCCCGCGCTGTTCTGATGAAGAAGCACTCGAAATGGCCAGGACAATGCGCACCATGAAGTGATCGAGCGGGTCTGCCTGGTGTGCGTGTCGAGAGTAGACGTTGTCGACGGAGGCATAAAAGCTGGCTTCGTCAAAGACAGGCAGCAGGGCGAAAAGGTTGTTGAGATAGTGCTGCACGAGCGATGTCGCCTGGTATCGAGCGGGCAACGGCTGCGCCATGCCTTCTGGCAAGGGCTCCTTGGAGGAGGCTGCCAAGATCAGTCGTGCATACGACATTGCGCTTGTGAAGCCGTAAAAGTCTCGTGCAGTGGCATTGACGGACAGAATGCCAAAATCGTTCACCAGATCATCAATAGCAATGACTTCTCTCCTGCGCATGGCCTTAGTGATGTTCGGCGTCGGCGTCGGCGTCGGCGTCAGCGTCAGCGGCTCCGGTACTTGGTACGAAGGGCGTCTCGTCGGAGCATCGTCGTCGGGCATGTCGATGACCGATGGTTTCCTGGCTTTGGCATCCTCGAGCTTCTCCTTGAGTTTGTCGATGCGGCTTTCCAGGGTGGACACATAACTTCTCTCCTTTCCCCTGGCGAACTGGGCGTTGGTGCTCGTACATTCGGCAGCTCGACCGTTCTTCTCGCACGACGAGCATGCTGGCAGTTTGCCATCGCATTTGATCTTGGCATTCCGACATCGAGAGCAAGCAGCGACGGGCCTATCACGTGTTTGGCGTCAGCACGAGAGTCCAGATGGGCGTGACAGTATGATTTCCTGTACCGCGAGACCTTGAGGATGGGTGTTTCGAGAAGCATCAGCGTGGTGGGAGCACTTTCGTCTACTACTAATAGCTGTGTGTATCAGAGTATAGCGGAACGTACGTGGGTGGGAAGGCGGCAAGACGGATAGCCGAACATACCGGCATAGCAGCGTGGACACTCCAAGGCTTAGGTTAGGGAGGCTTGGAATGCTCATCACTGGACTTCACCGGCCGACATATCATCACACAGACGTGTTCTGAAACACTTGTTAGATGATTGATATGTCGTGCTTTAGTCGTCCTTGACATGTCCCGCCCTGCTATGCCTGTGCCTATGCCTCTGCCTCTGCCTGTGCCTGTGCCTATGCCTATGCCTATGCCTATGCCTATGCCTATGCCTATGCCTATGCCCCTGCCTATGCCCTTGCCTCTGCCTATGCCTCTGCCTATGCCCTTGCCTCTGTCTATGCCTCTGTCTATGCCTCTGCCTATGCCTCTGCCTATGCCTCTGCCTATGCCTCTGTCTATGCCTATGCCTCATTTCCGCCCCTAAGCCCATAGTTCTACCCCATACCGACCGCTCTCACAATCCCCTACATATGGCCTCGGTACACGCGATTCCCCCCATCAATCCTGCAAACGATGCCTCTGGCAAAAAGGCTGGGAGAGGCGGTGTGGCAGCAGACGAGGCCTCCACGTCGGGACAGGTGGCTCACACTTTGACGGCGTGCACGCGGTGTCGACAGGTATGCCTCTGGGCGAGCGAGGTAGACAGAGCCGGCTTGTTGACTGCGAGCGAAGCGCAAGACACGATGCGATCCCGGCCTCCCACGCTGCACGCCGTGCGAACGAACCAACTCGATCTGCGAATACTACGACTCGACGCGCGGCCACAATGTAAACCGCAATTACGTCGTGTGGCTACAGCACAAAGTGCGTGAGCTGGAGTCGGAGCTCGAGGGCGTGGAGAACGACGAGGCCGACGATGCTGAGGCGATGATGCGTGCGGCGAGCGTACGAGTGCACGACACGAAAGAAGGCAAGTATCTCGGGCCCTCCAGTGGCATTGCCATCACACGGCTGGTCATGCAGCTGGCCAAGCAATTCACCGATTCCCAGAGCATCAAGGACATCGTGCCCGAGCAGCGCGCGAGGCAGATCAAAGAGCTGTATGCCCAGGAGCAGGCGAAGCCCACGTCCAAGGTGTATCCCTTGATCAGCGATGTTGCCGCCACCGACTTGCCCAATCGTGCCCTCGCCGATCTGCTGGTCCAACTGTACAAATTGAAGGTGCAGCCCATGTATCCGGCCCTCCACGAGCCAACGCTGGATCGCGACATTGACCTCGTCTACTCGGCGCCACCATCCGCTTCCCCTTATCAGCATTTTGTTTGCCGCATGGTGATAGCGATCAGCTTGCAGAAGATGGACACACAATACGCAGGCCTGGCAGATAGCTACTACCTGGCGGCTCTCAGGTACATGGAGCGTGTGGTGAAACCAATGGACTTGCAAACATTGCAGTGTTTTGCTCTCATGGCAGAATATTCTCTTCTGACGCCGACGCGCACCGCCATCTTCTACGTCGTCGGAATAGCTGTGCGTTTATTGCAAGCTCTAGGTCTCAACGAAGGAAAGACTATCACAAGAGCCCTTCGAGACGGCACTACCAACTACCTGGAAATCGACATGCGGCGCCGCATCTTTTGGAGCATAATGGTGATGGAGTATGGCTTGTCACATTCCATAGGTCGTCCTTCCATGCTTGCCACCAGCCAGGACCATATCGATGTTGGCTGGTTCGAGACTTGCGACGACAAGTACATCACCCCGGAAGGCATTGACCCCGGAGCACCTCGGCCTACCTTGAAAAAGTGGGTAGCCATACATTTCTACAAAATGCGATTGCTTCAATTGGAAATACGGCGGAAGCTATATCAATGCAAGCGTACAGAGCCGAAAGATGACAGCGACCCATGGTTCATCCGCATGGAAGCCAAACTGACGGCCTGGAGAGATGCTGCGCCTTCACAAGACGAGGGCATCGGGCTTGACAAGATCTGGTTCATCGGCCGGTACAACACGATGATTGTCTTCTTGTACCGACCATCACCACAGGTGCCTCGACCGTCTCTCCATGCCGCGGTGAAGTGCTACGATGCATGCGAGTACAACATCTACATGCAGAAAGAACAGATCATCAAGCGTAACGTCGACCTTACCTGGATCTTCACCCAATCGCTCTTTATGGCCATCAACACGATGCTTTGGACACTGAGTTATGTCGAGGTTCGCCGAAAGTATAAACGTGAAGCAGTCGAGAAGCATCTGGAAGTTGCTATGGACGCAATTCAGATGGCGTCAGAGCGGTGGCCTGGTGTGGCATCAGCTGTGCAGCTGTACCAGAATCTCATCACTGCCATCATGAAAATCTACGACAAGGAAGGCGACATTCCAATCTCTGCCTGTACACCTTCAGACGCAAATTCACCGGGATCAATGTTTCCAGACGCGTACAATCGGTCCCGAGCGACGTCTCCCGCGACATTAAGCACTCAGTCCGTGCAGACGCCACCAGAGCAGAACAAGCCTCCTTTTGGATACATCAATCAGCAAGCAAGCAGGAGCATAGAAGATCCACCTCCACTTCCATACCGAAGCGACGCCAATCTCAGTGCAGGTACGCCACAGTCACGGCATCCATCGACAGGTAGCACTGGTTATGGAAGCTCCGATTCAGTGCCGACGATCAACAACATGCGATTCAATCAACAAGCCTACAATCAAAACGCGCAATTCACTTCCTTGCCTGAATTCACGCCAGACTTGACGGTACCAGGCTGGACAGCAGCACCAATGCCTGCACCGATGACTTTTGCATCAGCGCCAGCGCCGGGTGTTCCCATGCAACCGATGCATCCTTACAATAATAGCAGTTCGGCATTTGACCCAATGACAGCAGGCTATCCTCCTTACGGCAATTTCGACGGCAATATGGGCGGCGACCAGCAGCAGCAGCAGTACGTGCCACAGTACTGGGACATGGATTCCGGCGCCTTTGGCGAAGGCCTCACCCAAATGCAGCAAGAAGAGTTGATGCACTCGCTCGAGACGGACGGCATGGAGGATATTCAGAGTATGATCTCGCACACATTAGCTGCAATCACGCCCAAAACTGCGCAACAGCCACAATTCTGAGCCCAGCACGATTCAACGAAGAGATGTGACACGAATATATTTTGAGATATGAAGATCTTGCTAATTTGGTTGAAAATTCGGTGGGAAGAGTTCAACTTTTCGGTATCTTGTGGCAATCTGGTTCAGGGCAGCTTTCCGTGGGGGGAGGGATGATGATGGCAGAATCAGCTTCTTCGAGCATTGCATTTCCTTGAGAGGTTGGAGTAGCGCTAGTTGGGAATGAAAGTATCTAGACCGAAAGGAACCCATGACGGTAGAAACACAGTGTTTTGTTCGTCAGTTTTCATATAATATTTATTGTTGAAGCTATATAATAAGATTAGGAACCAAGTCGAACAAATTAGTCCATCTACGCTATCAAATAGGCCTTCGGTATCTCCTACACCAGAAGAAACCTGTTTGCTTCCTATGAGCGTCTAAGAAGAGTCTTGAAAGAACAGATATCTAGTAGTAGCCGTAAACACTCTGCAAGATTCGAGTCACAGTCCGAGGGAATAAGCCAGACAGTCATATAGAATAAGCAGAATTTTGGAATCGAGACCAAGTGTGGTCTCGTGCTTCAAAGAATCGACACACATGCGGGAATAGCGGATATGGCAGGGAGCGCTTCATCTGCTGTTCTCCTAGGAGTCACCGCCAAGGCTGTCAGAAACTGGGTGCAGACTGTAGTAGCGTGTGATGCAAGACTTCACTCATATCTCACATTTCGCCAGCTGCTATCTGCTTCCCAAGCCACGGCTAACCATTCCAAGCATCGCCTTTACCCGTTCTCGAGGAGAAACGATATCATACGCTCTAATTCGGCGAGCCCTCGTCTGGCAAGACCCGACGCCCATTTTCTTGCGCCAGCTCCGCCCAAGGGATCAGATTCGAACCTGTTCTGATATTTCGCTAATCGATCCTCATAGCGCCCTAAGATCCTGTTGCAAATGCTGCCACTCGACGCCCGCTCACCACGAACCCATGTCGTTCCTCGTGTCCTCCCTATTACGTCCCTGCGTGTATGAGGATGCTTACAATGCCGAGAATACGAAAAGCTACGCATTTGGTCAGTCTCTTTTTTGCTGTCGCACTCAAGACGTTGTGGGCTTCTTACGTTGTTGGTCGCCGCGATGGCGATACTGTCTTCCTGTGGATGCCAGCTCATGTGCAAAATCTTCTTGTTAAAATCGATCTGGTCGGCGTCGGTCTCTTTCCTCATCCGCTGAGCCCCAGCGGGAGAGCTAGCACGGCTTCCCTTCTTGCCATCTTTCGCGCCGGCAGCATTCATTGGCGTTGGAATCCCGACCTTCTTTGCCTTGAACGCGCTCTTGTCGGCCTGTAGCACAACCTCGGTGTCTTTGCCTTCTTCCGATGGATAAATCATGAAGTTGTTGTTATACGAGCCTGTCATCACATTCTTCGCATCACCAGAGAAGACGACCTCGAACTTGTCAAAGATGCTGTCGTTCTCGTAAGTATCACAAAGTCGTGGTCGGAGGTGCTCGTGGATGGGGATGGTCTTGACAGGCTGCCGCTCCATGTTCACATCCCAGATCTTCACCGTAAGGTAGTCTCGGGATAAAATGTAGCGACCGTCGTAGGAAAATCGAACATCCGATATGCTGCTGATGATCTCAGAGAAGAAGGAGCGCGATGATGGATCCTCTTCCTGCTCAAATTCTGTGCAAAAAAAAATCAGCCGAAGGAGGACATACAGAGTCTTGTTGTCCACCACTTACGCTTTGCGTGCTCATCGCACAGCGCTCTTTGCCGCATATCCGCCAATTTGATGGTACCTTTACTTGACGCGTACATGAACCAGTTGCAGCTGACAGGGTGGAATTCAGCTGCTGTTATCACTTCCGTAAGTTCCTCCATGTTAGCGGGCTTGATGTCCACAATGTTGAAGCTCTGATCCTGGATATTCAGATTCCAAAGGTTTATCCGCAGATCATCTGAGCTGATGAAGGTCTCCCCATCGCTATTCACTGATATGCTGTTGATGTGGTAGGCATGAGCGTTGGCATATACCCTGCGAGGGACTGCCGCAACGACAGTGTCGTGATGCGTCATTCGTGGGAACTTGAGGTCCGCGACGCTTCGGAAATGTTGATTGGGATATCGAACTGGGCCGCCGCCGTTGGCATTGCCAGTGCCAGCAGGAGTCAATTCTGATGACAGATTGTTTTCGGCGACAACCTTCAAGCTCTTCTCGAAGACCTTCCAGAGCTTAATGGTCTTGTCATTGGTTGACAAAAGGTAGTGAGATGCATTTTGTCTCCTACACCATTTAATCTTGTTGATTTTCTCTTCGATCTCTAGTGACTTGAGGTAGTCGAACTCTGGCTCGTGGGATTGAAACTCGGTATGGAATTTGTATTCGCAGCTCTTCTTGGTCTCGTTGCGCTCGAAGAGGACCACACGACCGCCTTTGTCGCCAGTAGCGAGGTAGTTTCCAGTCTGATCGAACTCGACGGTCGATATGATATCGGCTTCGGTGATATCCTCGACATCGCCTTTGTCTCCAAAGCACCTACGATGAAGATGTCAGCCTGAGTGCCATTCAGCCTTGCAGAGCTGAAATTGAGATAGGTTCGCGGGAGTGAGCACACTGAGTAAATCGCCACGAGGGCAGATATGGGTGGGCATGGGCACGGGCACGGTCATCTGCTCGAGCCTGCGGGTCATCATAATCCAGCAGCACAGGCGAGCCAGAGTATGAGGCATCCAGATCCAGGTCTCCGTCGAGCCAGTCGCGGTCAGAGGAGGACGAGTCACTGTGCTCGTCCACGCAGCGCACTGCCGGCGATATATGCTCGCCAGCCTCCTCTTCCTCATCGCTGCTAGGAAGCTCTGCTGCCTGCGACTGATTGGTGCGGTCGGGGAGCAGGCCGCTGAGACGCGAGAACATGCTGCTTCTGCTGTATCTATGCACGCGACTCTGTCCGTGATACCATGCCGTTTCATACCATACCCATGATGTTTGCTTCCAGGGCACAAAGAAAATGGAAAAGCAAGCGTCCGAAGGGGAGTGCACTTACTGCGTGAACTTCCAGGTCGGCTGGGCAGCCCCTTCTGCAGCTTCTACCATCTTCTCGGTGCAGCAGGTGCGAATGGCTCGGTGTCAAGATGCTTCTCCCTCAAAAAGTGCCGCGCCGTGCTCTCGCCCCAGGTTTCGGGAGTCTCTGCTGCGGCTCGTGGCTGTGTGCCTTGTCTGCGAGTCGATAAAAGGCTCAGGCTCGTGGTGTTCGGCGGAGCGGGGACGGCGTCGGCGAGAGACTGAAGCCGGCGGTGGCGAAGGTGTAGTCGGTGTCAGGCGCAGAGATGCGCGGTTTGAAGCTCCCGTCGCTGTCGGAAGAGCAAGAGCAAGAGCAAGAGCAAGAGCAAGAGCAAGAGCAAGAGCAAGCAGGCAGGCAGGTCAAGTCAGGCTACGTCAGACGGGTTGAAAGCGCCGGGTGTGTGCACTGGGCTCGGATGTGAAGGAATGTGTCGGGGTGCTGTCGTGGTGTGTATGGGTGGAGGTGGAGGTCGAGGTGGAGGTCGAGGTCGAACAGATACGAAGAGATGCGCTTCACTGCTCGTCACAACACAACCTCTCGTTCTTGTTCTTGGCGAGATGGCTGGTGGGGCCCTGATCGAAAACAAGATCACAAACTCTTTGCAATATCATCATCGTAATACCGGAGCATTGTGCAGATCAGAATACTTTGTGGAATCGGCTCAAAGACGGAAAGCATTCCACTGATCCAGCCTATTCTGCCTCGAAACAAAGAAGGTGAAATAATTACATGTAGGCAATCTTGAATGTGGTCATCTCACAATAAGGTATCCTTATGCTCAAAAGAATCTCTCCGCCTGCATAGAAGGACACGAGCCGCCCGCTATGATGCCAATCGTCACCACTACAATGCCGATCACCAGCCAAATGATCTCGGTCTTGGTAAGAGATATACCCATGCCAGAGCCGGAGTCATCTGAGTCCAGCCAGTCTGATGCATCTTGCGTGGACGACATATCGTCCTGCAGATCTGATGAAGAAGGAAACTGACTCGCTCGTGTGGATTCGTTTCGGAGATGAGTTGCTGCAGGATTTGTGTTTCTTGCAATTGATCGTCTTGGAAAGGGTGCTTCTGTCTGGTCTGCTGAAAAGTTGCAACTCGGTGTGTAGTGAAGAAACGAAGAGACCCAGCCTCTCCACGTGAGAAGGAAGAACAGCCAACTGGACTAGGAAGGAATGGACATGCAAGAAACCAACGCAGGTACAGCAAGGTTCGACCACACACGTATGGGACAAGCGGGATGCGCAGCCCAAGTGCTGCTAGACATATAGACACACAAAATTAGTGTCAAGTATCGAAAAGGCGAAGCCAAGGTGATCCTAAACAGGTGGTCGGATTCGAGCAAAGGCGGCTACTCAAGACCTGAGGCTTGGACGTGGTATAGTAGGCAGGGTGAAACAAAGAGCTGCTGAAGTCTTACGCGGCGGTTCCACAGAAATGGACTCCGTCGTGTGTGCAAGCGCCAGCCTTGCGTGGTTCAGGTTCTTTTCGGGGAGGTGGTAACATCAAGACATAGACTGGGTAGCCGGCCGGCTGAGATGTTCATGTTCGCGAGCGTGTAGGTGGATGATGTCGAGGAGGTGTTGTTGGAGGGGAGAGGAAGGCACTTTCCGCCAAGACCCGTCCAAGCCGTGCCTGCGCACACTGGAAGCCGTTCCAGTATAGTACAGCAAAGCACGCGTCGACATCTTCAAGTTGGACCACAATACACCTCACCCAGCAGACACGACGACAGATCCAGAACTATTTACACCTTAAAAAAACTACGAACATGGCCGTCTCATCCTCGCCTGTCCTACGATATATCTGTCTCGCCTTCGCCACAATCTTTATCGGCTTTGGAATCAATGCCATTGTCAACCCAACCAGTGCCTCATCATTCTTCGAGCTGTCCTACCCAATTCTGCCGGATCAACGAAAGCTTGCCAACACTCTCTTGTTTGTCTATGGAGCCCGAGATGTGTTCATGGGAGCAGCAATCTACATCAGTGCGCTATATGGCAACACGACAGCTTTGGGATGGATGGTGCTGGCCGCAGGGTTGACAGCAGGCGCCGATGGGTGGGCGTGTAAATACATAGTCGGGGCGGGAGAGATGAATCATTGGGGATATGCACCAATTCTACTTGTCTTGGGTGCAGTCATGGCCGCTGGTGTATAAAAGCAGCTTGGCAGACGGAGGAATAAATCTAAAACTTGCATTCTCATATGTATCGCCACATCCTCCTATTACCTTTGAACTATTTTCAAGAAATATTGTTCCAGTCTGGGTATATCGCGAAATGCAACAATAGGAGCAGCAATAATAGATGAAATCGCACAGGGTATCTTTGGCGCTTCAAATGATAGGAAATCCACATCAAATGCCGTAAATCAAAAGATCGGGCGTTCAACTGTCGCTCTTCTTTCCTCCACCGAGCGCGAAGCTCTCATTCCTGAACAAAAGAAAATTGGCCGCTTCTGAACATCGGATGTCGTTCGAACACGTTGGGATCCGTTGTAGAGACCTCTATTGGAGAGGACTCTGTCAATCTCGGTTTAGGGCTATTTCGCGGCGCAGGATATGGTCGCATACTGCTTTTCGAGACGCTATTCAGGTCGGCGACCACCGGGCGCTCGACCAACGTAAGATCTGTGTGTTCGTCAGAAGCCATGCGCCTCAGCGTCTGTGCAAATTCAAGGACAACGCTTTTTCTTCGTGTACGTAGTCATGCCAGGGCTTCAGGGCTGATCGGACTTGGCTCACCCATCTCCTCTTCGAGACTCTTCGGTGCTCGGAATCCAGGTGGCGCCTCGCCCGATTCGTCTATGTCGTCCAAAGTATCATCATCCTCAAAATGCTGAAGATTGAGCTCCGGTGCGCCTCCTTCTTCCGCGTCACGATCGTAGCTTTGCTCGCGGAAGAGAGGCGTGGGTGGACCGCCAGAAGTGCTAGATCCCGTTCGATGACCACGGGGTCTCTCGCTTCCGGCACTGGCCTGACTGCGACTGCTGCGAGGGCGCTCTGTCACGGCGCTCACCTTGGATCCGTTCGACCCAGTGCGGGAGTGCAGTCTTGGTGGCGGTAGTTTGTCCAAGGCTGAAGGATCAGGTGAGCTTCTTATGTTGCTGGCAGGTGGTGTCATCAGACCAGATTGGTAACCCTTCGGAAGGGATGGGAGTGGAGGAGCACTGGCCTTAGATGGTGTATCAGATCGTGAGCCAGGCGCGCGTGGAGCATTCTTCAACGCAGAGCTTTCCATGGAAGTCCGCCATTTGCCGAAGGCAGAGGTCAACTTCGCAGCCTGTGGTGTTGCAAAGTTTGACAGCAAGGCTGTGGCCTGGCCAGTCACGGACCGGTTCGAATTACGACCAAATCGTTCCTTCTCCTCCTGTTCCATCTGCAAATTCGTACGAATACGTATTGCGATGTCTTGAACGCGGCGACGATCGAAGTTGGGTTTCTGAAGCGTGTTTGCAAGCTCCTGGAGCTCGTCTCCGCGCACTGAAAGAAGCTCGCGTAGCCAAGCAATTTCATCGTCTCGAGCCTTGACCTTCTGAACACCCTCCTCTTCCAAGTCAGCTTCCAAACGTTCGATGCGCGTCTCGCGCTCTTGAAGCTGTTCTTGAAGCACGAGGATAGTCTCGCGCAATGCCTGTGGCGAGATCTTCTCCGGCAAGCCAGTTGACGATCGGACCGAGCTCGCGACTGCGGGCGGAGAAATCGCCTTGGACGCCTTTGCTTGCTGGGCTGCAGCTCTTGCCGCATCTTGCACCACCTCTAGCCTTTCCTCAAGGTGACCACAGCGCTCTTGATAGTGCTGCGCTCTAGCGTTCGACAAGGCTAGCCTTTCATTGAGCAGTGATTCAACGCGATCCTTGTCCTCCAAGGCATGCCTAAGAGCTCTGGAATGCTGTGCTGTGAGCTCCTGGATGCCCGACTCGTACTTGTGTCGTGCATCATCCAAAGCTCGACTGTTATCGGCGTTCACCTTTCGCAGGGCTTCTCTGCGATCTCTATCCTCTTGCTCAAGCAGATGCTCATGCCTCTCTTTCATAGTCTCGATCTCCATCTTCGCATTTTCAAGCTCTGCGCGGATCTTGCTTAGCTCCGCCTCAAGCTCTGCTCGCACGAGGTTGACTTGATGATTAGCAGCTTCCACCTCAGCTTCGTAGGCCATGCGAGTGCGATGAACCTCGGCGCGGCCAGACTCTTGTGCATCGTAGAATTGACGTTCGTAGCGCGCGGTGATGGCCTGCTGCTCTGAGAGCTCGCCCTGTAGTTTACGTAGCATCTCCTCTAGAGAGTTATTTGATGCCCGTACGTGATCCATGGTGTTGCGCGTCTCTGCAGCTTCGATAGCAACAGCACGTACAATCCGCAATTCATCTTCGAGCTGTGCGCGCTCACGGGTACTGACGAGGTTTTGGTGCTCCAATGTCTCGATTCTGCTTCGGTAGTCCTCTTCCCTCGACTTCCATATGGCCTTTTCACTCGAGAGCTGACCTGCTGCAGTTGACATGTCAGTATGCAGCTTCTCCAGGCGCCTTTTCATGACGACAGTAGATTCTTCGTAATCCTCTGCTTGACGTGTGAGCATGGCGATTGTGCTTTCCAGCTCTTCGCGCACGCGTTTGCCTTCGTCGATGTCTGCACGCCATTTGTGGCTGGATGTGCGGTACTCCTCCAACGTGGCCTGCAATGCCTCTTTTTCTGCCTCTGTATCAGAGAACCTCTCCTCGGCTTTCCGGCGGGCTTCATCAACACGGTCAAAACGATCAAGCAGGTCCTCGCGCTCCTTCTCCATGGCTCGAAGTTTGGCTTCGTCGTCGCGAGCAGCGGCTCGCAGAAGCTGCATCTCTTCTTCAGCGAGGCGCAGTTGTCGTTTGGCTTCCTTCTCCTGCTCCTCAATGGCGCGCCTCTGATTTGCTTCTTCGAGAGCGCCAGCCAGAGTCTCATTCAGGCGACCCTCGAGTTCAGATAGCTGCCGCTTGTGGTCGTGGCTCTCGTGTGGCACCACGGCCTGGCTTTGACTCGACATCGTGGCTTCTACGACGGCTCGGATGTCGTCCAGTTCTAGGCTCGATGACGCAGCTCGTGCAAAGGACACCTTCATATCAGCCAGGACAGAATGTAGGTCCGCGATATCAATGGCTTGCTGAGATCGCTTTGGGCTCTGTTCGCGCAGAGCTTCGAGGACTGCAAGCTTGATCTGGTCGACTCGCTTGTCTCTACCACGAGAGATGGGTCTATTCTTCAGCTCATCCGATAATTCATCCTCGTCGTCAGCATCGCTATCCACATTGGATGAGCTGCGAGCAAGTTTCAGCTCAGAAGATCTGTTTCGTCTTGAAATGGTCATAGAAATGCTGCGTAGTGATTCCTCAAGTGGCTGCAACCTTCTTTCCACCGCGCGACCGATCAGCTTGTCGATGTGGCCATCGAAGAATGTGCTACGCTGCTCCAGCTTAGCAACGTCAGGCGGCGAGACCATGTCCGACCAATCGCTAGTGGGTATCTCTTCGGCCTTGTTGAGTTGTCGTACATTCGCATAGCCGTTGAGACCCTGGTCGCTTCCGAGCTGCGGTGTCGCCTTGCTCTCTTCCCTAAGCGGGCTTGGACTTGGCGCATCGCTGCGGTACCTCTCTGCCAGGTACGTGACACCGGCCATTGGATGAGAACCAGGACTTGGCATGCGTGCCGGTATGGTCTCACGCTCAGACTCGGTGGCATTTGGTGGAAGGCGGACAGGCGTGGGCTCACGCTCAGATCCAATCGCGCTATGTGGCAAATGCGCGGAATCTGGCTCGCGTTCCGAACCCCAGGCATTCAGATGCTGCATCACTGCATCAATTTCATCGAAGGAAGGCTCGGCCTGAGTGACTGTGCCGATCCGCTCTTGGGAGTCTCTTGGACCCGGCAATATTGGTTTTGGACCAAAGTCTTGCGCGGAATATTGCTGCACTGGCGACACTGATCGAGAGCCATCGTCGTCATCTTCTCTGATTTCGCCCTCTTCAAGATCGCTGATAGAATCGAGGCGCTCGTGTGCATGCGCGGGTGCTTCCGGCTCTGGTTCTGGTTCTGACACCACAAAACTTGCAGCGTTGGGATCAAAAGACTTGACTCTTGGATCGAACATGGCGGCAGTTGGACTGAACGAACTCGCTGTAGGGTCGAATGGCTTGGCAAAGGCGGACAGAGAATTCGAGTGCTTGTGTCCATGCTTCTTCTGTTCATGGGCTGTGTCCTGTGCTAGCTCAGCGGAGCTTGGCTCTTCCTTGCTTTCCGCTGACACTGTTTGAGCGCCCTTTTCGGCGAAGTCAGTGATGGCTTCTTCGGCTTCCTCCTCGACCTCGTCCACTGTAGCCATAGTTTGCTGATCCGGTACATTGGAGCCCAAAATTTTCTCGGCAGGCACAGGGTCGGCATCGAGAACGACAGGAAAGCTTGGCATAGGAGTTGGCTCAGCGAAAAGAGGCACAGAGTTCCCGTCGTCGCGTGCTTTATTTCTCCGCTTAGCTTCACCCTGTGCGACGCGTCCTTCCTCGTCCTCGTGTTCCTTTTCTGGTTCCGAATCCGCCTCGGTTGGCTTGACAATTGGAACTGCTTTGCTTCTTCGGGCTGGCTTTACTATATCTGGAATCTCGACCTTGCCAAAGATCTTTGGGAGCTCGTCAATGACGGTTTGCCCAACAGGGTATTTGAAGGTATCTGATTTGGGCGCCGTGGCTGAGAAGCTGAAGTCGGACGTGGTGGGTTTAAAGGCGGGTGCGGCGGCGTTGAAGGATCCTGAGGAACGATGTCTGCTGTGAATCGTGGTCTGCCCGTTGATCCTCGGTTGCATAGGCACAGGCGCGCGGAAGTTGAAGTCCAATGTCGCCGGCGGCTTGAATTCTGTAGCTTGTGGTTTGAACTCGGCAGCCGGATTGAAGTTGAAAGCTGGTGCAGTAACGTTGAAGCGAGATGAGCTTCGCTTGTGACTGTGTAGTGCCTCTTGTACAGGGTGATCTCCCAACGGGTCCTTCTCGATCGGCTTCGGTGGCGGCTGATTCTCCTTGTCATTCGGCTGTGGTATGGCATTGCATGACGGCCTCTCTTCCTCCTCGGTGACTTCAATCCAGTCGCGACTGGCTGCTTTTTGTCGCTTCTCGGCCTCCAGGATCTCTCGTTCGAGCCCTTCGCTAATATTGTGGCGATGTCCTCGAGGCGTGGGGACAGCAATCTCGGTGTTGGCCTGCACACGCTTATGAGGCGGGACATAAGCAGGCAGCTCGGACGTTTGAATTTCATCTTCCTCGTCATCTTCAGCAAGCTCAGGCAGGGCCGGCGTAGGCCGCACACTAGATCCTTGCGAGAAGAAGGAATTAGGCATCGATGGTGCGGCCATGGATTGCGAGTATACGTGTTGCCGGCGACGCTGATCGTCCAAGAGCTGTCTGCTATAATCTGCGGGAGATTGTGCAGGGTATTGCTGAGATCCGGGCAGGACCTGTTGGCTCCAGGGGGATCCTGGTCCACGTATGGCGCCAAGGTCGTTTCGCAAGGCGGCAAGCTGCGCTGGCGATCCGCCTCGTGGCAGACCTGGCAGACCGCTTTGCATATGACCCTGCAAACCGCCCAACTGCTGTTGCATTGGTTGCGGAAGACCTGCTTGGCCAAATGGACTCTGAATCTGCTGAATGGGTGAGAAAGGCTGTGCCTGTTGGAAGTTTGGGGAATGCGGCTGCTGCTGGCGTGCCGGAGAAAATGAGTGCGGCAAACCCATACCACCCGTAAAAGTCGAATGTCGATGCATGTGCCCGAATGGCCCGTTCATGGGCGAAGCAGGAGATGCGACCGACATGGCGTGTGTATGACCACGCATCATCGGCGCACGGCCCATGCTGCCGGCCGAAGCAGAGGGGATCGGCGGCGAGAATGGCAGCGGCGGATAGTGTGCAGACGACTGACGCGACATGTCTTGTGTGGCGGAGCGTGGTTGCTGCAGTGGTGGCAGAGGTGCGGGCGGTTCATCGAAGCCCAAGTCCACTCCCAACGCAGCCAGCTTCTGCTCCACAAGGAAGTTCTCGTACGCCTTCCATCGCTCCAAGTCCGGCAGCACGACCTTGATTTGATTCCGTGGCGGCAAGAAGCGTGCTTCGCGCTCATCGGGGTAGATAGGTCTCACTTGAGCGGGCCCATCGCTCCCTGTATGCTCTTCCAGCAGGTCGTAGCCATTGGTGTTGTAACCTGCATGCTCGAAGCGCTTCATACGCTCTCCTATCTCCTCTCTGCTCATTGGCCGCACCAAGCCGACTGCTTTGTAGTCGAAATGAGGAATGGAAATCACGATGTTCTTCCCTCGCCAACTCACACGCTTCTTCAGTCGAGGGGGCTCCAGCGTAGACACGGGTCTTGCGTGAGGCGAGGCCTGAGTGTGCGCAGCTCCTGCACCCGGACGTAGAACATGTGGAATATCGTCTGATGGCTGCGGCGCCGCCGAGGCCTGATCTGCCAGATTCTGCTCCTGCTCCTCAGGCTCTGGCGTATCTGCCCATCGCGACGCCACCGGCGGAGTGGCAGCCCAGCGCGATGATAACGACTCGTTCGGCTGGCTCTCGCTCTCGCTCTCGCTCTGCCCCTCAGGCTCCACATCTTGCTTGTCCGCACTGTGCGGCAGCTGCAGCGGATGATCCGCCACCGGCTCAGGCGTCGCCGCCCATCTACTCGCAAACAAGCTCGACATGTCCTCTTCCCGGCCCTCTCTCAGAGTATCCCAGAAGCTCTGCTGGTCCAAGGTTCTGTTCTCCTCGCGCGCCTTGTGTCGAAGCCGCCGTTGCTTGTGCTCCGACAGCCCTCTTGGTCTCCCGTCTTCACCGTCCGACTGGCTTCGCACCGATTCGTCGCTCGACCACAGAGCGCGCTCCGCGTGGCCCTCGCGTTGCGGCAATTGCACCCACCGCTGTGTGCGTGATCTCGGCGTCTGCAAGTGGTCGGCGGCACCGAAATCGATGCCCAATGGAGGATTGTTCGGGCCGGGGAGTAGACTGAGGTCGGCCAAGCGACTGGGCACCAAATGTTCCAGACCAAATCTCAGGCTTGGAGAATGGTCTAGTTCGTCGCTAAGGATTGATTGCTGCTTGGAGAGAGCAGTATGTGCCGACTTGGTGCTTGGCGAAAAGTGCCGATCGTACGGTGATCCCCAAGGAGCTGTGAGATATTCCGATGGGTTGTCTCTGCTTTTCACACTGGCCGGTGTGCGTGGCGGAGGCAGACGTGTCTCTGTGGAAGCAAGGGTGGGCGGCGACAGCGGGCGCTGGTGTGTCTGTTCGATGGGCGGGTGCGTGGTTACGATGGCATGGTGCACGATAGCGACAGGCGGCGACGTGGGTTCGGCAGGCGTGGGCGAAGACGTGATGGCGGCAATGTGCGAGTCTACGATTCAGCTGTAGCATCAGCAATGCATGGCATGCACAGAAAAGGGCGACATTCTTCCTCACCTTCCACCTTCACGCCTCCCAGCTGGCGACAGACCTTCGCTCTATCGCTCACGACAATGCGATCATCGACGCTCTACCCTCCGATGCTGCTCGACGTGCCAGAACGCGTATACTGCAAGGAACGGGTTACCGTTCTCCGGACGCGCTTCAGCACAAGTGGGCGAAGGGCGAAGGGCGAAGACTCCGGCTAATGCTGGCCTGGCCGGACCGGCTCAGGACGACGTGTCAAGGCAACAAAAGAAAGTCAAGAATCGGCGGTTCTATCGATGCCAAGATGAAGGAGTGACAAGCGGGCGGTGGGCGGTGGACGGTGGGCGGTGGTGAACAAGAGTGCAGCCGGCACAAATCTATCTCCTACTCAGACCAGAAACACGTGACTGCACAGCCACACCGCAGTCTTTGTTTCTGGTGGCTAGTGTGTGGCTTGACACGAATCACTGATTTCTAGAGATCGGGCACAAATTGCGCTTTGATGAGACCCGACCAGGTGCCCAGGGGGCGTCGGCGTCGGCGTCGGCGTCGGCGTCCGCAGTCCGTGGCACTGGCACTGGCACTGGCAGGCGCCTGCCGTCTGGAGCGAAACGAACCACACTTTGACACCATGCCGCGTGCCGCATGCCGCATGCGAACTCAACTTCGAAAAGCAGGAGCCACTGTCATCTATCTGGACCGAAACTCTTGCAACACCACCACCTGCATCACTCGTACAATCCTCGATTCTACATCTATACGCCGTCCATTGCATACAACTTCTTCCCTTCGCTTGTTCCAATTTCTTGCCTCGCACTGGTGGCGGAGTTATAACACGCCACTTTACTCTGCCCGTTCAGCTTGGTCAAAACGTGTCTATGCCCGCCCATTCTTCGTCTTCTTTCATCCTATCCTCATACCTCCTTGTCGCTGGCAGCGCTGGTCGTCCGCTCTGGAGCTCCCACTGCAGTCGTTGTAGTTTCCGACCTCATCGCATCAAGGCTACTGCTTCCCAGGCCCTCGTCGTTCTTCATGCCCTTCAACCAGTCCACATCAAGTGCGAATCCGCCACATTCCCCACTCATTGCAGCATAAGCACCATCTTCCAGAGACCATACATCGCCTGCTGCATCAAGATTGATCAAGCTGTCAAAGTCGGGCTCGAATTCGCTTCCAGCAATATTAGCAGCGAGGTTGTGCAGACCTTCGACACCAGAATCCGCAGCGTGACTGTGTCCGTCGGAGTCCGGAGGAGTGCTCGCAAGATAAGAGCTCAGTTTACGTGCCATGTCGTCGTCTGTCATGACACTGTCGTTTGTCATGCCATGTCGCAGCCCTTCCTTGAGCTTGCCATTTTCACTGTCCGGTGGAGGTGTGAGGGTGGCACTGCCAGCGCTTACCATCTGCCTCTCGCATCCGTCGACGAGGTGCAATCTCTTCCCCGCATCGACAAGCCCTTGAGCGCTCGTGATCACGTTCCTCGGCTCTTTGACTTCGTCCGTTTTCTGCGGCAACACTATTTCGGCCTTACGAATTGCGGCTTCCAAAAAGGCAGTGCTGTAATCCGCTGCCGCATAAATATCTCGCAATTTGCCCATGACCTGCATGCATTGACAGAAGCCTTGCAGACTGCCCCTTCGAGTGCCTTCGTCCGGAGCCTTGATATCCAAGAGGTGAATGATGATCGCGGGTAGAAGGGTGGTGATTCCTGTGGTCGGAAGGAATCGAACCATATCGAGATTGAACAGCCTGTATGCAATACTGGTGATCTCGCTGGCAGCAAGGCGCACAGCTTTGCGCGAGTGGTCCAATTGCTCGCTGACTTGCGGCCGAGGCGGCATAGCAGTGCTTGGAAGCACTTGCGGGCGATGGAGAGCTGACAGGGTTGCATAGTAGATCATGTGAAGCAGACTCCGGTTGAGCACCATACTCTCCTTCCCAGAATCGACATCATGCCAGTTGGGTATGACGTATTTGGCTTCTTCTGGTAGCTCATCCCGCCACTGTTGAAGTTCGCGGTCACAGGTCTGGACTTCGGTAGTTTCAGGATCTCGAGCTCTTGCCACCAGATGCACCGTGGTTTTGGTACTGCCTTCTTCACTCAAAACGCCGTGGTTATTGTTGAGGACAGAGTATTGCACAGAGAGCACATGGCTCATGCAGACGCAAAGCTTGGCTTTCTCAATGCACATGATGGCGAGTTGCTTCTGCACCTCACGATCTCGAAGGATTTTGCAGTCTGCTGGAATGCATGAGGGGCCTTCTGGAAGAACAGCGTCTTCAAAATCGCTAGGGTCCATCATTGGCACGTCGAAATCAGCATTCTTGATCCTCGTTGGTCGGCGCATGCCAAGAGCAACGAGGCGATCACGCATGTAGGTTGACCACCAGATTCGCTTCCACAGTTTCTTCCGATTCGAGTCCATCGCTGCAGATTTCTCAGGATTCCGATGCAGGCCGATTGTGTGCGACAACGAGACCGCAATTCCCATCCAGTGGTGGCTGTCCTTCTGATCATCTGGCGTTTCGTACCAGTAGGTCATCAGGAGGAGAGATTGGATGAGACTAATGCGATCAATCTCGATATCGAAGTCGTACAGGAGTCTGGTTTTGGTGAAAAATGCTCGTCGAGCATCTCTTCGTGTAGCATACCCTGCTGCTTTTAGATATCGAATGTCGACTGTTGCAATCGCTGAGAACATGATTGCTTGGAACAACAGCAAGCTGACAGGTGCCGATCCGTTGTTTCGATCGATCGTGGAAACCAGATCGTGAATGTTCAACAGTGGCATGAAAGGGTGCACAAACTCGACATAATTTCGCAGAAGCTCGTCTCGAAGTTGTTGTGATGGAATTTGCAAGGCGCCTTTTTTCCCCAGATACATGATGTCTTCCGGATCCAGCTTCGACGGGAGTGGTTTGATGTACATGGGCAAGCTATAAGTAGGCTGCACTGGTGGTGCCAGGCCCAAATTCGGAAGCAATGGCGTAGGGTCCGGTACTGCGGGTTTTTGTCCCAGTCGCTGCAGATTCATGAGCATGTCGGGTGTGTACATTGATGGCGTATCATTAGACATAGACATGCTCCGGCCAAGGTCCTGGTCTAGCATGCACATCAGCAATGTCCATGGCTGAAACAAAGCTCGAGCTACTTACACAAAGAATGCGGTACGTGCTCGGAGCTGATCGTGCTTCTGCGCAATGGTTCATATGGAGGTTGAGCCTTCATCGGAAAGCTTGGAGGGTTGTATGCGTTCAGTCCACTTTTGCTGGTCTGAGATGACGTCTCGATGCCGCTGGTAGTCCATTTCCTGATGAGTTGACGATTAGCCCTGTGAGGTTCCCGGGGAAGTAAAGGCCAAAGATAAGAGTTGACTGACTTTTTGCGCTTGCTTTCGGATACAATGCACTCGACTTCATCCAGCCTGCAATTGGTGCACGGCGGGCCATGTTCAACCACATTGCAACGTACTTTGCGCGCGCGACAGCACTGACACGCTTTCGAGGCTCTCCTCTTGACGCTCTTGGCGGGTCGCATGCCATTCGTCTTCAATCCAGCATCTGCAGACGTGCGCTTGTTGGTTGCAGGAAGCTGAGTGTGCACTTCGAGGGTGTCCGAGGGTGAGGAAGAAGCTTCAGACATGGCCTGCTCTGGCATGGCGATGGAGCCCATGTTTGCTGCTAGACAGAGAGCATGAGAAGGCTGGATCTCTATGGACGCAGCGCAGGGTTAGCAAGGTGGGCAATGGCAATAATGGTAATGGCGCAGGAGGACGTTGCAGCAGAAGACAAGAAGTGTAAAGTGTGGAATGAAAGACGCCGAAGCTTCTTGCGTGCGTGAGCAGCCTGCTTAGGTCTTTAGATGCACAGCACCAGAGGGGCATGGGGCATAACGAAATCTTCTAGCGCGCGCGAGTTATCTCCGCAAAAAGGCTCCTCTAGCGGCGACCGTGCATGGCGCGCGTGAGAAAGGCGGGCGGGCAGGAGATGCGGTACAGCGTAATGTACACTGGTCCTGGTCCTGTCCTGGTCCTGTCCTGGCCTGGCCTGGCCTGGCCTGTGCTGTCCTGTGACTACTCCTGTCCTGTCCTGTCCTTTCCATGCTCGGCTTACCTACATCTGCGCGGTATCATACAGAGCCGTGTCCTCGCCGTGCTCATTGATCATCGTTTCAACTTCCTCCATTCACTTCACGCAGATTAATGCGGAGCCCCAGTTCGCACCGTCGTGACGCCGGTGAACACGACCCGCCAAAACATGCGAACACGCGAACCCTTTTCATGTGCTCGACTCCACCGAGTAGTGGTGGTCTAAGACTGCTGTACAGAAGCGCGCCCACCAGCAGAATTCTGCGCGCTCACACAGACCAACCGTGAATGTTCAATTGCTCATCATGCTCTCTCTATCCTTCTGTAAGCGCCGCGGACTAGTATCGAGCTCCATCCAGGGCAAGACGGCACCATCTTCTTTTGTCCAATCCCGCACCCAGCTCCGCTCTCCGGATCGTCTTCGTACATGTACATGGTTTTGTGTTCGCCGCAGCGCGGCTCGGAGAAGGACTGCCGCAGGACATGTAGTTACAAAGAATCCATATTCTAATTGCAATTCTAGCTTGCTGCCCTAAGCGAGACCCGCGCGCTCCGCCGGCCCACGTCCACTCCTCACTTCTTGCTTCTTGCGTCTGAGAAATAATCGCGGGCAGCCGCAAGTCACTTCGACACCGTCATCAAGGCACTCGGGCAAAAAGCGTCAGCCGACCAGGCAGGCGCATCTTTGCAACGATTGCGGAACGGCAGCCATTGGATGATTTGGATCAGTCCCACCGACTCCCACGGACAAAAGGACTAGACTTTACACGCCAAAGCCAACCAAGCTGGAACCTAATCGCGGATGGTCCAAGCCGAGATTCTGAGTCTTGTTGCAGCGCTCATGGTAGATCAAGCACACTTATTATTATCGCTGCACAGAGATTCACATATGTTTGTAGACATCCCACTTGTTGATGGCATAGCGAGGAACCAGCTGTGTCACTCAAAGTGCCACACGATCCACGACGCGAGCCGACTGACTAGAATTAGCTGACTGATTGCGATGCTGTTCTTTAGAGGAAGAGTCGAACCACTCGACTAGCTCTGGTCGATCGGACATGTGCTACCCTGCCACCGACGGCAGTGTCAGAAAGGATCCTCTTTGCGCAGGATACATGATGAGAAATCGCGCTACCTACTCGAGGCAAACGCCGATGCAGCATCCTACGCTACCTATGCAGGTGGGCGACAATCTCTCAAGAGCTCTCACATCTGAGATCGTGCAAAATCTAAGTCTAGTTGAATTCAGTGGATATGAAGCTGTTCCGTGAAAAATGTTATGGAGCACTGCATGACTGCACGTCCAATTCGGCGACTTCGACACACGGATGCCGAAGAACCCGTCCCTTTAATCGCGCTTCTTCAAGCCCTCCTGAACCCGCTGCTCCACCCTTGTTCGCTCGATTCGAGGAAGCGATGTCAGAACACTTGGCCATAGCAGCTCGTACTCATCAGCCTTGTGATTAAGGCAATGTCGGAGCCACTGCGAGTATTGGATGCAACGCGTTAGCAAACATTCCCTCATATGAACGGACCATACCGCTTGATGTACTTACGATGCCCCAGACAATATAGAAGTAGGCTCCCAAGCCAGTCATGAGGTGCCACCAGCCGTGGCCCTCAAGCAGCAAACCCCAAGGTAGGCCGACCTCGTGTCTCCAGCTTCTGATTTTGGAACAGTAGACGTTGTCGAGGGTCCAAACGACAACGCCCCCCAAGAAGAGTGTTAGACCGATCACAATGAGTATCCACATCCGACGCAAGATCTCTACATCTCTCTCGTCTTTCAGCCGCTCGGCGGCTCTCGTGTCGGCGGTGACTGATTTGTCCTGTTGGAGCCGTTGGTGCTCTAGATGTCTTCCTCTGAAGAGTGGTCGAATTTCCCGTTCCATGATGTACATGGATCTGAAGAGTACAATCACAGTGAGAATTGCATAGGCGTTTTGGTGGAATGATGGGTCCTGCAGATAATGGTAGTAGAGAGTGATGAAGATCGCAAGGCCAGCGACTCCGAATGCAAGCGCAACCTTGAAGCCCATCGGTCTCTTATGTTCGAATGTCGCCCAGAACATGAGGCATGTTGTATAGATCATTGATAACTCGTCCACCAGCTGCATGGGGTACTTGAGTGTTGAGTGAAATGCTAGGCTGCCTGAGCCCACGATGAGATAGCCAAAGAATGTGAGGAAAAATATATTATCGTGGCCGTGGCGTAGACAGTTGTGCATGCCCTTGAACGCAAGGTAGACAAACAGGAGATTGGTCAGACTGTTGACAATCTCTGCTGAATACCTGGTAGCATAATAATTCTACTCACCACTTAGCGATAGTCCAGACGAGCGTCGCTTCAATACGTGCGCGCTGGCCATGCTATTACCTCTTCACACCAATCTATAGTCGAGGTGACGGGTGCCCAGAATCCATCCTCCTCCCTAGCCGGAGGATAGGCGATGGAAGGCAGCCAGGATGGCATGCCGAGTCTCGGCAGACGCGGTTAGGTGCTGAATGCGGGTGCGTGGAAGGTCCTTAGCTAGCAGCGAGGATGGGATGCAGCGTTGCAGCCGGTACTTTGCGAAGGTAACGAGCGGTAGCAGCAGTGATCATCGGATGCAAATCGACCGTGAACGTTGCGAGAAATGCAACCAAAGAATAGGGGGCTCGCTGCCCCTATGCTTCAGCAAGCCCCCTATTCTTTGGCTTCCGCTCGCCTCACTTTCCTTATCTGGCTCTTGGCATTCTGAACACCGCGCGTTTGCTCATTCACAGCATATTTCTATGTTCCGTCATCTTGCCGCCATGTCCATACCCAACGAGAAGCTGCAGCAGGTGTGTATCATCTCCATGCTCTTGCTGTTTCGCTGTCGCCGATTTGTACGGGTAGAACTGACGAAATGAGGTAAGTTGCTGCAAGAAATCGAGCAAAAGGCCGCTTTTGCACAGCAACAGTTGGGCACTGTTCGCGCGCAGATAGCCTCGAAGAACCGCGAGAAGCGTATGTTGCAGTTGTCGGACACGGAATTGGATGCATTGCCCAAGGAGACACCGGTATATGATGGGGTTGGAAAGATGTAAGGAGATCCCCACCATATCAACATACCTATAGCCATAGCCGGAGCAGGCCTCGGCTAACCCACCGCACTGGATCACAGGTTTGTTCTCACTTCCACTGAAGACGTCAAGAAGCGGCAGTCAAAGGAAGCCACGGATGTGAAAGCCGAGCTCGAGAACTTGGAGAAGAAGCTTCATTACTTGGAAACCACTCTTGCCAACTCGCAGCAGCATATGGACGCCATCTTCAAGCGTGGCGTCTGAGCATGGCAGCCACGTTCAGCGATGTGATACGCTTTGCATTAAGTTATCGTCCAAGTTGGCAAGGCTGGAACCACCATGGGCCTGTGCGCCAACAAGAAGCACTGCTACATGATCAAGCTCAGCCGTATGCAACGTAGGCAGCGTATGTGCCCATGCTTAAACAGCCTGACGGCTTCGGGGAAGACACACAACCATGTAGAGATTCAGATGCGAGCAAGTCTACCCTCGGCCTCGTGGTTGATAAGCCTCAGAGTCTATCAGAAGATGTCGCTGATCACTCTGCAGCGCTACGAAAGCAAGATAGCATTGTTGCAAATCCAGGACTCGCTCGACGAAGCGCTTCTTCTTTCGAACCGTCGTCGTGTCATGCGAACAGAGCGCAATAGTTTTGACTATGACTTATACTACCGCCCGCTCCGGAGCGCTCGTCCACGACTTCAGGAACGTTGGTGGACGGTAGTATGGCTGACCATGCTCAGCAGTCTTAATCCTTTTGGCCATTTTGTAGAAAGCGCGGAGACCATCGGTCAGGCAAGTGGGATTCACAGTCACCTCGGGCACGCCAAGAACCCATAGGAATCAAAGGAGAAGTACAGGATTGCTAAGCAGTTACTGCTGTTCATATCCGTATGACCATAACCCTTCCGTACGAAACGTGAAACAGGCGCAGTTGCAGAGTGCTGTCTTTCCTCTAAGCCATATTTCGCTCATCGTCTTCGTTTCCCTACTAGGGGTGTTACCTTTTGTACAGGCGATCTTCCACACACGTTCTTTCTCAATGATTGCTTTTCCATGCTCTTCATGTACCGGCTTCGTGTCAGGCTTCATAAACCATAGATCATACTTCGTAGTCGCGCCTTAATGAAGATAGGTCGTGAGAATCAATGTCTCCACCACTCCTGTAAGACAATTAGAATTCTGTACAATCGGAAACAAGACATTGGTTCGTATAACAACTTACACGAACTTCTCCAACGGCCATGTTTGCTACGTCAGCTCCCATCGTGGCACCGAAGCCCCATGCTGCGGCTTCCAAGACTCTTCCGCCATACATGCGGACGTAATGGTGTGATTCGTGCTTTCGAGCTTCGTGGTGGAAGATGTCTCTGTTCTGGCTCGGCGTGTCTTTGTCTGAAGGCGTAGTCGAGAAGTTTGGGGCTTGGGTAGTCCTGGACATTTGGGGGAATCGGGCCACTTGCGAGCTTTGCTGTCGTCGTCCCTTTCAGTGCTGTCTGTCAAAGTGTGTGTCGATGTATAGAAGTTGCACGGCTCGCTCGGGGAAAGTTCAAGCTCAGGCTCGAGCTTCACGGTCAAGCCTCTTGCCCTGCATTGGATGACGTGCAGCCGAGAATTGGCAGTCACAGCAAGATTCACCAATACATGTAACTAATGGAGCCAGCAGAAACCGTGAATGGATGAATGGAAACTGAGCAGATATCAGAGCGTTCGCATGTGAGAGTTGCACCTAGATGCCCACCCAATGAGAAGTGGTTAAAGGATCTGCCGCCAATGCCGACAGAGGATACCGAGCGGGCAGCTCCAGATGGAGGACGGTGGGCACCTTCTTCGAGCATCTGACGAGGTATCATTAGTTGTCAAGATCTGTTTATGTGACACCATACCGCTTTTTCGAAATGGAAGGACCAGGATATCTTGCCGTCGCAATTCAGCCAGGTGCAGACACGGATGAGGCAGCATTTCACGAGTGGTACAACACTGAACACGGACCACTGCGACTTCGGCTACCGTTTATTCAGACTGGGGATCGATACAAAGCAATTGACGGGCAGAAGCCGGAATGGTTAGCTGTATACGATGTGTCTGACTTGTCAAATTTGAACAAGCGCATCTACACACGGATGCGGGAAGAGAGATCCCGGCGAGAAAAGGCTGTGATGGGAACGTTTGAGTCTTTGGACCGCAAGATCTACAGTCTGCTATCTGTCCGTGGCGAGAACAAGCCTCCAGCTCCGGTGACTGTTGCTGTTTCCTTGAGGATACGAGAATCCGACCTACATGCGATTCAAAAGTGGTATCAGAATGAGCATATAGATCTGCTGTCCAAGATCCCCGGCTGGATTCGCACGAGGACTTTCAAGATGCTGGTTGGAGGCATCAGCGGCATGCCACCTCCTGGCCAGGTCGAGTGTCTCGCAGTGCACGAGTATGAAGCCAAGAATGGGCTTGAAGGTCCAGAACATCAGGCAGCCAGATGCACTTCCTGGGCGGCGGAAATCCGGCCGAAGCTCCTCTGGCAAGATCGCAGAATATGGTCGCACTATCACACCTTTGATCCTTCTTGGATCGAAGAGCCGATCTCTACCGTCATCACGACTGACGCTGCCGAGCTTCGTTATCAACTGGAAGGCAACCCAGCAGATCCGGTCATCGTTTGCGTCAATTCAATCATGACTAATCTGCATATCTGGGATGATGTTGCTCGAGCCTTGATTCAAGGCATCAATGGCAAGACATATCGCGTTCTGAGATACAATTCGCGCGGATATTCTCAACAAGTCGAAAGAATGAATCAGACGACTTTCGACATCCTCGCAGATGACCTCGAATATCTCCTCGATAGGCTCAATATCCAGAAGGCACATGCTATAATTGGCGTCAGCATGGGTGGTGTGACCTCAATCAACTTTGCCATTCGTCATGCAGATATGCTCGAGAAATTTGTGGCCTGTGACTGTAACGTGGCTTCGAGCCCGGCAAACAGTCAAGCCTGGTCTGAGCGAGTCGAGTTGGCGAGATCGAAAGGAATGGCTGAGTTGGCAGATGTCACAGTGAAGCGCTGGTTCACTCCAGAGAACCACGAGTCACCTAACGCCAAGCAAGTGCTGCCTATGGCGGCTCAAGCAAATATCGACGGCTTCGAACAGAACACCTTCGCATTGAGCAACTACGACTTGAAGCCTTGTCTAGGTGCAATTAAAGCTCCAGGTCTACTGATCGCCGGTGAAGGCGACGGCAAAATTCCAGAAGCCATGCAAAAGTTCGGGATACCAAACACAGTTTTCAAGTCCATTCCCAGGGCAGGTCATCTTCCGTTCCTGGAGAATCACGACGCTTTTATGAATGCTCTGGCAGAATTCCTATAGCTTGTCGATAAAGCCCGTTTAGGCAGGTTTGAGGCATCATTCCAGGCAATTTTCCTGCCACGAAGACGCCTGTACTAAAAGCTGCCCATCTGCTCTACTTGGTCCTCATGATCCTTTCTCTCCAAACCCTTGAAATCCTCATCTCCATTCTTTGATTACTTGCGAGAAAGGAATCGATCAACAAGAAATGACTCTGCAAAGCTTTCCTTCCGAACTCATCGAGGCCATATGCCTCTGACTTAGCGCTCAGGATATTGGCAGCCTTCGTTCGACTTGCCATGCGATGAAGTCGAAAGCAACACAGGATCACTAGAAATCGGTCTTCATCAAGCAGCGTATCATTTTATCTGAATAAAAGCTCAAAACATTTGTGGACTTGACAACTGCTCAACACTCTCTCGTTTCTTTGATTGAAGACCTTACTATCGTTGGAGAGGTCAACAATACGATGATGCTGGAGGAAGTTGTTGCGGAGGGCTCCAAGGTGACCACGAAACAGCAGGGACCTTTCAACACCAGTACCGAGCATCGACTTAGCGAAACAGAGCTGGTCGATGCCCGCGAGAATTTGCAAATCCTTACGCAACGACAAGATGAACAACAAAAGCTGCGACGCACTGGAAAGGAGGTTGACTTGCTCGCCAAAGCATTGCAGAACCTCCAAGAGAGACGCTTGAGGCTGATAACGCTTGAGGTCTGTGTATATGAGGATGATGCTTCGAAAGCCAATCCGCCTGTTGCTGGTGGGACTTGGAGACCAGTAAGTAAGATTTAGTGTATGAGAAATGAGACCAGCTATAGTCTCGGAGGCGGCAGCTCTGTCTAGATGCTCTCGCTTAGAGGTCTTTACTAACTGCTAACGTTTTTATCCTTCACGTTTAGATCTGGACTCGTGCAGCAGAGGTACTTGAAGCCACCGTCTCCGCCTTGGCCAAGAGAAGATTCCCTCTCCAGGAGCTCGATGCTTTCAGCGAGCTCAGACGTTGTGCGGTGCGATGTGACGAAATCGGGAAGATGAAATTGGACGACGAGAACCTAAAGGCAGCTTTCTCTCTTAGCATGTCAAACAGAACCAGGAATCAACTCCAAGACGATATCCCGGATCTGAGAAGGAGAAACAACCCTGACAGATCTCCAATCAACCCTCTCATTCCAGTCGCTCCAGTCCACGATCCAGATGTTCTGCGAGCACAGGCTGCAGACGAGGCGAACTTCACCAATCTTCCAAGGCTTCTCAACCTTTGTGTCAACCTCGAGAAGCTCGATCTACACTTCTATCTTCTCAACACACCAGGCCTACAGCAGCACGAACTCCATCTGGATCAGATATTCCATCACGTTGCCAAACATGCTGCGTTTCCCAAGCTCCACAGTGTGCGACTGTGCGGATTCCATTTCCATATGTCTGACCTATTCCCGTTCATCCAAGCTTCACCAGTCCGCATGCTTGTTTTGCAAGTTCTGTACCTCGTGTCTGGCACTTGGCAGCCTCTCTTCGACTGCTGTACAGTCGGTGCTCACGCTATGAAATTCTTCTTCTTCGACGACTTGTTTGAGAATCACAAGCTCCTGTACTTCAGTAGTGAGGGAGATGGAAAGCCGAAGTTCGAAACGATGTGTGGCACGCAAGGGAAGAATACACTGGTCAGAAGAAAGAGGGAAGATGTTGGTCGAAAAAATTAGCTACCATTTCGCGACCGAGAGGCCATATGGCAGTCCACAATGTTGGACGTGGAATCAGGCAAGAAGGAGGGAACATGGACCTCGGCAAGGATTTTGGAACCATGAAATCGACAGCGGCGAGGCTACAAGCAAGAGTCGTGTCCTGATAGAATGATGTGGGAGGAGGACTTCAATCAAGCTGCTTTCGGGTGTCGGATCTGTAGTTTCCTTAGCTGCCTAGTACATGACATGGTAGGCTGCCTCTAAGCTGAACGCCAGGCTCAATGCATTTCTCGCTTCCCAAACACGTACAGTAGGAGGAGCAGGAGCAATCTATAAAGCGTCTCCACGCATTTTTCTGAAAAAGTCCATCACACCTGTGAAGACGACTAGGAGGATACCACCGCCTGGACCCAACCTCAAGACCTTAGGCATGAAACCCTTGTACAAGGCGCCGAATCCTTCTTCCTTCATGATGGTTCCAAGTGCTGGCCATGCCCAGCCGTATTTTGGAACTCCACCTGGCACCTTGGGGCTGTTCTGTATTCTGCTCTTGGCAACATCCATTGGTGTGTTGAGGATGGTGCCGACGGTGCCACCAACGGTTCCTGAGATAAGATCGTTTCGCATTTGAATCGACTTGTCCTTGGATGGGTTCGCAGGAAGAAGAGCACGAACTTGGAAAATGCAGCCAAAGTAGCCAGAATTCCAGAGCACGTGTCGCCATATGGTGGACTCGAGACCTTGGTACAGAGTGAGGAGACCCTCTTGTCGGACGATCTTGGCGAAGCAGTCCACCAGGCCGTTGTACTTGTGTGCTTGCGCCCGGTCTGTAAAAGCTTGTCAGCATGATTTGCCTAATTCTAATGCCAGGCCCTCAGCGCTGGCACACCTTGTAATCTGATCTTGACCAGCTCGAATGGCACAACGACGAAAGCTTCGGTAGCACCAGCCGATGCGCCGGTAAGGATGGAGAGCGATTGATTCATCTTGGCGACACCAAAGAGATTGCGGTACACCTTGCCCCATTCATCGTTGGCTGCGAATTTGGTGGCACGCTTTGGTGCTTCCATAAGAATGGGCGCGCCGATCCCGCGGTACAATGTTGTCGCGCTGCCAACGTCAGTCTGAGCAACAATGCTCCCCGGGGCTTGCATGTATCTCGTACCCTTCATTCGCGGTGATCTTGCGGAAACAATCGAGCATGCCGGTGTAGAAGTCCTGGCCAGGCACAGGCACTTTGCCCTGGATCTGCCTGCGCACCAATTGCGTTACTAATGCTCCGCTGCGATGCTTGGATTGTATGAAGAAAGTCTTTACACTCTTGTCTTGACCACATCAAGCGGGTACATGACCAGAATCTCCGAAACACCAGCAACCGCTCCAGCAGCGAACTGGTATATGAAGGGAAGCGGCTTATCGGTCGACATTCTGGCGAATCGACGGAAGATCGGTGAGGGAAGCTGAAGAAGGTAGTCGGGGCGATGTGCAAGGCGCTCTCACGCACGGCCGGCAGCAGAGGACGGTGTGAAGTGAAGTCGAAGGTGAGAGACGGTGCACTCGGAGCTCGAGATGTTCGTGACTCTGAAGGCCCGTTCACTTTCTAACTAAACATCCATGATCCATGCGTGTGGAGGCTGAACCTTAACTTAAATTCACCGCGGCTTCATTCGCCGATGGAGACCCGCTTTCGTCTGTCATAAGTTCATAACCACCGCCGATATCATGCTGCCACCAAGCACTATCTCGAGACCAGACGGAAAAGGGATTGTATATACTATGTAGCGGATGCTATGGCTGCTATGCAGCCACAACAACACCCTACCCTTTGTCTCTGGTATGAGTAGGAGATAGTGCCAAGCATGTCAACAAGATGTGAACACTGCCCTGTTATGCACCAATTGTTGAGGACGGCGTTGTATATGTGTCCTTCTGTGAGCCGTCACTCGCTCTCTATCACTTTGTTGCACCTCGCTATGCCTCAACCTACAAGGAATGGCCCCGGGCCACGTGTGTGTACTGATACCTCATCTGTCGCTTCGTCTCTCATGATCTATGTCTACAATGCTCACATGCACCATGTGGAATCTAATATCGATGATGTCGTGCTCCAAAGTCTTCCGTCTGGCTCCTGCCAACGAATCCATGTCCTTCGGGCACATGAGGCACCTCGCCCAGGTCACCGCTCCCTGACACTTGTCTGGGCAGCTGTGGTGCGTCGGTATGTGGAGGGTGGATGTTGCTTTCGTTTGTCTTTAATCGCCAAGCAGCAGGAGAAACCATTCCTGTGCGAGGATCAAGGCGTTGGCCAGCGTTCGGCGTATGTTGTTTGCTCTCTTCTGGAATATCACCCATGGAAATTCCTTTTTCTGCCAGATCGTCTGCGCCATCACCACCGCTGCGACCAAAGAAGCGGTTTCGATGAACAGAATTGCTGCTCCTCCATCTGCTGTCTGTGGAACGTCGGGCGAGGCCTCCTGGCACGAAGTTGTCTCGGCCAGATGTACGAGCAGTCTCAGCGCTAGCCCGAGCCCGTTCCTGAGAAGCTCGGGACCGCTCACGCTCGTTAGAGGCCTCAACAATTTGCATGCGCGGCACTTCACGATTGCGATCCTCGTATACGTCACCAGCCATGTCGCCCATGGCCGCGTAGCTTTTCATGCCCAGGCTGAAGTCCACTCGCTTGTTCATTTGCGCGAGAGATTCTGCTCGTGCTCTGCTGCCCTTCATGATGCTGCCACTTCGGAAACGTGACTGTGGGCCTTGAGAGCCAGGGTAGTCGTTCTCGTTTGGTGGTGCAACGAAGGGTGGATCCTGATTGCCCGTGTTGTTTTCCGGTCGGATACCGTGCGGGTTATCTGGATGACCGCCGTGACCTGCACCTGCAGTGGCCTGGTGCGGCACATTGGACAAGTACATTGGGAATGTCTCGCGCATACCTGGGAAGCGCATGTAGGGTCCTTCGATGCCTAGCTCCTGCATTGTCACCATCATGGCGCAAATGAACTTGTTGCGTCGTGCAAGACGCAGACCTTCATTTTGCCAGTTCGATTTGTAGAAGAAAACCACGTTCAAGTTCATCGAATGAACCTCAACAATATCGCGGAGTTCAGTCAAGATGTTGCCTTGGTATTCGCGCTTCTCAGACTTCACAAATTCGAGAAGTTTGCTACGTAAGCTGTCGATCTGCTCAAGCGTTGTTCCGAACTTGATGGTGATGGATACCGCTTCAGCCAGGCCGCCAGATCGACGCTGATTGAGGATGAACAACGTGTTAAGATAGCTGTTGGGGGCTTGAACGATGTGGCCTTCCATCTTCTTGAATTCGGTGTACAGCAGCGAGATCTCCTTGACGAAGTAGTCGTCTCCACGGAGGAGAGACCCGGTGTTGCCGTAAATGCCGACACGATCACCAACGTCGAAAGGATGCTTGACGAAGACAAAGATGACGGACTGCAGAAATTCCTGTGCGGTCGCACTGAACAACCACGAAAGAGCCAAAACCGCGCTTCCAGCAGATGTGAGGACTCCAGCAGCAGAGGTCGAAATCAGCGAGATGAAGACAAGCACGACAATGACGAAAACGATGAACATGAAGACATCGTCAAGCTTGCCCACGACACTATCCAAGTCTTTGAGTGACGCAGTGATGCTCTTTCGTTCTCGTCCAATTTCGACGCAGACAGCCTCCAGTTCTTCCATGCTGATGTCGCCATTCATGTCCTTGTCGAACATGGTGAACGCGCTGTTAGCCTCCTCATCATTTTCGAAGGCTGGGCGTAGATCGTCTGCGACCACGGTCTCGGTCTCTTCGCGAGCGAAAGTGCGGTATAGACGTCTGGCCAGGACCTGAGAGCCTCCGGTGGTGCTCAACAGCGTTAGCACGACTTGCTGAGGGTGCGTGCTCTTGACCACTTGTTTGCCTGTAAAGTCTCCCGCAACTTTACCAGCAACATCTCCGAACTTGCTCAGGCCCTGCTTGGCGGTTTTCGCAGCTTCAGCGACAAACACGCCAGGCGTTCGTGCGCCACTACCCGGCTCTGCTTCCTTATTCTCAAACTCTGCATCGTCCATGGCAATCTTCTGTTTCGAGAAGGTGTAGAGTTTGGTCAGGCTGCCTATCTGAAATTTGTTGATATCGATTCGGTCGGCATATGTTCTCAAATGGAAGCTGATTGCAATTAATTGAATGATGATCTTTTCCACGAAGTTGAGAATGGCGCCCACAAAGAAGGACACCAAGACTTTGTTCATGGTACTCATCCAGCGCTGAGTTCCGGCCTGCGGTGGCTTTTGGCGATGTACCATGAGCGGCAGGAACGAAACTTCTATGGCCAGCCACCAGAAAAAGAGAGTGGCCGGCAACTCGAGCTGCTTGCCCATGTCTCGCCATTTCTTGCTGTTGTTGGTGAAGAAACTGGACAGAGCACCAATGGGCCATGGCAGGGACTTGGCGAGGATTCGACCAGCCCACAGAGTCAGCCAGACGATTTCCAGCCAGATCATGAACCAGGCAAGATAGACACCTCCAACCGTAGCTTCCGGATACACGAAAAATCCCAACAAGAGTGGTATAAGCAAGATGAGAGTAAGCGGTGCGATGTAGGTAGCCCAGCGTACAAGGACATTCGATTGATGAACCTTCTTCAGAAACTTGGCAATTCCAGTTGCAGGATGTTCGATCGGCTTGTAAACCTTCGTCTTCTCGTGTACTGGGTTTGTTGCCACATCGAAATCATCAACCACCTCTTCGCGTCTGCGCGACCTCGAACGATAGGTCTCGCCAGCGCTTTTCAATCGCGAAAGCTCCTCATCGTTGCGTGATATTTGTCGCTCTACTTTCAGAAGCTCGAGATCGTCGTCCAGTCTGTGGGCTTGCTCGCGCGTAATGGAAGGAGACTGCATGCTGCGGAGAGGGTCGCCAGGTTCGTGCTGTGTTTCCACAGTCAAATGGCTGCTGGATCGCGGACGTCCTCCTGCAGTCAAGAGCTCAGGCTGAATTGAAGAACTCATCTCTTCGGACGTCCCTTGATGTGCACGATTCTCACGTTCGTCGCCATCGCCCACGACGGTGCCATCTTCCGAGCTGCCTGTGCGGTTGTGATCGATCGATTGACGGGTTTCGTCGTGATGGATGTTGTAAGAAGGGAATGAAGGCCGTCTATCCTGGCTCGTCCCAGGCTGGCTTTGGTTGTGGTTCACGGGGTGTGCTGGTTGAGCATATGTCGGCTCCGGTCGTTCGTCTATGGGAGTCGTCATATTTGCTGAAGAATTAATTATGTACAGACCAGCAAACGAGTGAGCTGGAATGTTGAACACGAATTCAAGGGTGTAGATGGAGAAAGTGTTTATAGCGAAGCGAAGGCCAGTGTATGGGTGGGTGATCCTCGGCGCAGGAACAAAGCTGTGGATTCCGAGTGACGTCCGCGTGGTGCGTGGTGCATTAACACCGACGCTGTTCCCGCCACTCACGTCTCGTGCTGAGCATGCCGCGATAACACCTTACCTTACAGTAAGAAGACGGTGAGGCGCCAAGGCCGAATAGTATTGACCGCGGATTTAGATATTCATCATCTTTCTCGCGAGAAGTTGGCCACCAACGTTTCGCCATTTCGCCATTTCGCCATTTCGCCACCCGGTCTCCAGCGCCGCTGACTTCTCTGAACACATTCCCGTGCTATTTATACCTAGACGCATGGTGGGAATGATGAATGGTGTGGTGAGCGCCAAGGGTCATGGTGTAGTCAGAGGACTTCACGCCATGTGTGCCGTAGGGAACATACTGTAGCTCGAGCACAGAACTACCCCTGACCACAGTTGTGATGCGCAGCCTTATCCGCCTCGTTCCATTGGAGTATCGAAGATGAAAGTTATGAAACAGGGGCAGTCGCTGTTTCAAGGTGAATTGCATGTGATTCTGGGCTCGCCGACCAACTTATTGCAATGCACGCACTCGACCGCTTCTCAACATGATGCAGAAGACAGACACATCTCTTTCTCTCAACGCCCTGACCGCGTATGATGACTCGCAGTCGTTTTTGGCGTGCCGGGCCATCGAGGATGCTGCTCCGTAGTGCTCAAGGAGTGTCAAAGAATTCAAAGGTGAGGCTTGCGTGCCAATATGACCAATACTGCGCCTCGCCGATTGCAGGCATGCGAGAGCTGTTGATGTGCTGTGCTTTGCACTCAGTTGCAGGTGCACGGATCTCACTGTCGCTCAGCTCAGGAGCAAACGCAGCAAGACTCTTCTTCTGCACCATTGACGCTGGAGACGCATTACGCTTCATCTTACTTTCATTCCGGTGAATTGTCTGCCTTAGGTCTATCCTCTATTGCGCGTAATATCATTTCCTACACTACACCCTTCACCTGCGCCAGTCCCAGACTAGAAAGTGAACGTCATCAGCGCTGGATTGAGCGCAATTGGTAACAAGAAATGGCTGACGCAGACGGTAGACATCGGAAGGATAGCTATGAAGTCTTGAATCTTCCAACTGTAGGGAATGAAGCTGCCCACGGCAAGGACGATCATGGTGACAATGCCGAGGAGCGCGAAGCCCATGCTGTATTTGAATTTGTTGAGCACTTTGGGTACTTCGATGAAGAAGTTAGAGAACTCAGCCTCCTTGGAAGTTGCACCCTGAAGAGAAATGTTAGGCGAACGTCAATCGGAGGCTTTTATTGTGAACATACCCAACTCATGTTGATCTCGAACATGTGACTCAGGAGCGCCTGGCTGACATGTAAAGACAGCCCACCGAGGAAAATTGCGAGCATGAAAGTCCACTTCAAATTCTCGAGGATTGAGCTTATCCAAGCTCGCTCGCCGATTCTGTATCGCATGGTCGCCAGTGCGAAGTTGCCGAGACCGTTGAAGACAATGACTATCGAGAACCAGACCTTCCAGGAATCGAGGTAGTATTTGTCCAGGTAGCCATTGAACCATCCGATGGCGAAATAATTGGCCACCGTCAAGACCCATGCTGCTCCAATTGCATAATAGGTGCCGATGTACGAAATGATTGTGATTTTGGACGTCATGCGAATATTGGAGAAGAGGAATTTTCGGAAGAGCGGCGTAAAAGGTCTGCCAGTCACAAGTTAGCAGAAATCCTTCATTCCGGTGTTGCTGGCGCTCACCCTCGCCAAAGCCATGTTCGAATGGGCTCAAATAGAAGCTCGTTGCAACCATATGCGTATTTCTCCCATCTGGCAAGCTCGTCGTAAACAGTCAAAGACACTCCTTCTTTGAAGCCTTCGCCAGCCCATGCAGCAAGCCGAATGATGTATCCACTGCACTGAAGCTTCAGCGACATTTCGAAGTCTTCCGAGACATGGCTTTCGGACCAGAACTTCTCATAGCCGTCCTCGTCGAAATAGCCGATTTCCTGGATTGCAGACCAACGAAGAATTGCGTTGTGGCCAACAAAGGGGGCTACGTCGCCGTTGCTGACGGTGTACTTGATCGCCGTATAGATCAAGTTCGTGAAAAACGTGATACCATTTTCGAAGAACGTGTGAACCACTTGCATCACGCCCGAAGCAAATTGCATGATGCCGACGTCCGGAGACTGCTCCATTTCACTGACAGCATCGAGGAGACAGTCAACAGGAACTCGCGTGTCCGAGTCGATGATCAGAATGTAGTCGCCGAGACGAATATTGCCGTCAGCCCAAGCCCGTCCATGCTCTTCAAGCACTTCTCGCAGGCATCTTTCATACTCAACAGCCTCGTCGTTTTGGGTCCAGTTCGAATCTCGCTGCACTTTTGCTAGCTTCGCTTCCACATTATTGGAGAGCATTAAGCCAAAGTTCATGTTGGAGGCCTTTTTGAATTTGCCTTTCCGAACAAATCCTTCAGAACCATGCTTTGGGCGAGCAGTGAAGCCAATGCAATGGTCAGCATAGAAATCAATGCGCTCTTGACGCTCCTGCTCGTCTATGATCTGGAGACCATCATCGTTGATGAAGATGTTGGCACTTCCACCTTGCATTTCGTATGTCGAGATTGCCGCTTTGATGGATTTGACAGTCGGCGCAATGACAGATGCTAGACCTTCTTTGTAAACTGCGCGGGATCAGCTAAAGGCAGAAAGGGAGAAAGACGGGGGAAATACCCGGGCACTGTATCGTCACGTGCGGCAGAGGCCGATGCGTAAGCCTCATGGGAAGCATCGCAGAGTAGAAGCGACTGTTCTCCTTCATCTGTCGAATGGGTCCAAGCACTTGTGCAATGCATCCAACGATCACCTGTGCAAAGAACAGCGTAAAGAAGACTTGGACCGGAGTCAGGGCAAGGAAAGCTAGCCGCAGATACGACTTGTCGACCGTTAACTCAATCGCAATCTGTCGGAAGCCGGCGCCCAGCATGATCGTGATGAGGAACAGAGTCAAAGAGACGAGTACCGTGTTCATGAGATGCGTGGGCCGCTCTTCCGGAGCGATTTCGCCGCTTTCCTCATCAACAATCTGAGCCGTGACGCGAGGAACCTTTTTTTCATTGCCGCTGGACTCTTCTTCGTCCTCGTTGCTGGAATTCCCGGTCTTCCAAACCACATCGATGAGCTCACTTTCGATGGATTGAGCGCGAGGCACGAGGTTCGCAGCATCTGTGCCGGTCAATTCAGGAATTCCTGTGATCGGTCATTTCACTCACCATCGTCCCAGACAACAAGCAGCCCGTCTTGAGCAACGAACGCTGCGAACTGAAGTTTCCTCGCCCGGGGAAGGTCTTCTAAAGTGGGAATGACCTGCGCCCGCGATTGAGCCTAATCAGCAAGTGTTGCCAGCAGCAGTGAGAAGGGATACCATGCTTGTAACTGACCTGTACCCGCAGTCCATTCTTTAGAGGTACGTCAACAGCATTGGACCACGCCAGGAAGGTCTTGATCACTCTGCTGTTGACAGTCATGGCATAAGGGACGTTCAATGCAATGCACCCATCAGCCAAAGCCGACTCGACCAGGTTGGCCGGACAAGCGAGATAGTGTCCCTTGGACTTTCGGGCAAGCACACCCTCGCGCTCACCAGCACCATCTCCAATCCATCGCGCCATACATAGCTGCTGGAAAAGGTGATTGACCAGTACTTCGTGACGAATTTCTTCAATGAATCCGGAGGCTCGGGATTTTGTTGAAGGTGCCAACGAAGTTCGAGAAGAGCCAATGCCGCAACGTCCCCATGGCATGCCAGGCAGCGGCTCGTTGAAGGGAGGAGTTGACTGCCTTTCAATATCTTCGGGCTGGGGCTTGAGATCAGCGTTCTCGCCGCCATCCTTTTTTTTCGGCCGAAGATAGCTCTCAAGACCCATGGCTGCTGTTAGGTGGCAGAGAGGCCGTCTTCCAAAGGGAAATGCAAACACACAGACTTGATAAGGTCTCGTGTGAAATCTTCTGCATTAAGGAGCAAAAAATGAATGGACGTGTGCTTCCTCAAGCAAGGTCGAAAGCAGACGTTGAACAGCGGCAACAGTTAGAATAATTATACAGGCGAATGAGTAGGTCCAGCGGGCACGGTGCTGGCTAAGTCAGCGTCTCGTCTGCTGGATTCATCGTGGGGGAAGGGGCCGGCATTGCCTAAGCTTTCCATATTCGTTGATATTATCTGTGATATGGCAGCATGTGGCAGAGAAAAAGCATCAGCGTCAGGATTCGAGGCTTGACGAGGCAACACCTTCGGCTGCCAGAAGGACCGAAACGTAATGGGGTTACCCATGTCGCACTATTCGCTCCTCTACGCCAACCTGAGGGACGATCATTCAGCGGGAGATTTTGAGTCGTTGTGCAAATAGCGCGTGCATAGATACAGCATGGAGAGACATGGGTAACTGCATGTTGCCATGATACGGACTAATTATGTCAGCATTAAAGGTCAACTTAAGATGGCATGGAAGGACTGACAAGGGGGACCGAGGCGATCTCGCGTGGTGAGCGTGCCGGTCTTGTGTCAGCTATTCGGGGACATGTTCAAGGCCTTCTCTGTGATTCCAACCCCGTCATGAATCTATGTTTCTGTCAGCAACAATACGATACCCACTCACGAAGAGTGGGCTGCTTACGCTCCCATGACTCTGCCCTTGCACGGCCATGCTGTCATCCGCACGCGATACGGCAAGGCCATTACTCCGGTGCAGCATATGCAACTTCCGGACATGATGCATACCAGTTCCAGATGCTGAAAAGATCAATGGGTGCGATTTGAGCTTGGTCATGTCCTGCAGAGACATGAGATGCTACGAGTCTCTCTTTTCATCCGTGTCGACTACCAAGGTCGTGAGCCTCACGCTATCAATCTCAGAGCAAGGCACAAGCTTGGCAGCGGTATGCGAGAAATTCGATATGACATGAGCTGCACGCGCGACGATGGACTCCAGCAATGCTACTACTTGTGTGCCTCCCGATCACACGGAGCCACGGTGTGCAGTGCTGATAGACTTGCAGCACACAGGCCAGGGTTGCGGGAACTACACTATGCGTTTTCCAAGAACTTAGAAGGCCGAGTCTTGCCGTTTCGCCGAGAGTGTAACACTAGTTCTAGCCTCAAGCCACCAGGAACGGTTTCCTGGTCAGGACTCAGGAACCCAGACTCCTGGCTCGTGCCTGAACAGGCTGCATGTGGCCGCTGATGATGAGGAACTTGAGACTTACGGTATAAAGACTTTAAGCTCTCAACGCGCGCTAGAATGCACCTTCGACCGGCCTATGCCTGTTCTCCATCTCTGCGAAGAGCTGCTCTTGGAAGCTGCTGATTCATGCGGACACAATGAATGTAGTCAGTCTCCACGGAGGCGCTGGCGGTGCCCGGAAGGCTTTCAGTAGAGAGGACCGTAGCCTCCCACGCACGCGGGACAGACGGTATGAGCGTGCGCTCGTATCACCGATCTACTCAATCAACATGCCAAGATGCGCGGGTTCCAAATGATGACAGCTAGCTGTAGCAGTGTAGCCTGTAGCTACTGTATGCAAATGCATACCAAGTAGTCTCAGGTGCACAGACTGCCTTGGCACGCTGTTCCCCTTTGGGGGCTTTGCCGAAGGCAGTCTAAGGGTATCTAGGGGTTCTAGTAGATAGAACTTAGCTCTATAGTCAATATTATTAAAATAGCTAAAAATCAGTATTACTAAGAAGCCTAAAGCTATCTAGCTAGAAGTCTAGTAAATAAAATAGTAGAAAAGTAACTCTCTATAATAGATATTAGTACTAAAGTTATAAGGAGTTACTAAAGTATCTAGTAATTCAATTTAAGTAGAGAGTAGTATATTTCTATAAAAATAATATTCTTTAGAAGTTCTTTAAAATCTAGAAGCTCTAGATATATATAGAAAGCTAAGACCTTATTAGATATCTATTAGACTTTAGTTACTTTAGTTACTTTTAATATTACTATAGATTATAGCTCTATTTAATAACTTATAGTAAGTATATAGCTTACTAGTATCTTCTCTAGTTATATAATATATCTAGCTAGTATATCTTAATAAGAGCTAAGTAGTTCTAAGAAGCTTTACTACTTTACTAAAAGGATATTTAAGATATTTAAGGACTCTAGATCTATACTAGTACTATTTATATATAAATTAACGTATTACGACTAGATAGCTGTTAGGTCTTTTAGATACTATATATTTACGAAATTTATTAGTATTTTATTTAGAGCTTATAGTAGATATTAAATAGAATAGACTATATAAAATACTTTCTTTAAATTATATATTATTATCGTCTAGTAGCTATCAAGCCGTTCTAAAAGCTAGACTATATAATAGTATAAAACGCGCCTAAAGCTAATTTATATTTACTAGGCCCGCTAGATACTCCCTTAGACCTCCTTTAGAAAGGAGCTACGTAGAGCGCTTAATTAGCTTACTTTGGAAATAGTCTAAGCGTCTCCTAAGACTATAGAGTATTACCTATATCCAGGAAACCGGTCCGGAACTACTTTGCAATCTGTGCTTTTCTTGTATAGAAGATTTGTGTGAAACTCGCTAGGCAAAGGAAAGTCAAAGGATTCTCCCGTAGAGCGGCTTCCCGCATGCAGGCGACAATCTGTACATAGGTACCCAGTGCTGACCAGCCCTAGCCCATAACCTTCCATGGCCAGATCTGGCAATATGATTCTTTAGTGCCGCTGCTTTGAGTGGATCAGACCAAAGAGGCTACTACTAGATTTAGGATTTGGATGGTGGCTGCGTGACTCCGATAGCATCACCTCTAGCCTCTAGCACACACCTCAACGACGAGTGAATCATTGAATAATCATGTCTGGATCCAAGCTTGTTTCGTCGCCCGAGCGGACATGCGCGGTCGCGGCAGCGGGCAGCCTTGCGTTTGTCTAAAACACGATCCCGTCTGGAGTTACTCTGGACGTGGACAGTGGTCGACCGTCGAAGCTGGCTACGTTGCGAGCCAGCGAACTCAGAGCCCTGAGCCACCCGCCGAGCTTTCCTTATTATCTGGACATTTCTCGGAATCGTGAGAGAAACGAACTTGCCCGAGCTCACAACTGTGCACCTCATCCCTTCAAGCACCACCGTCGCCTGCTTGTGAGCAGCTCCACGCCAGACATGGAGTCTTTCCATGGGACGGCCACTACAACGGCCACCAACACACCACGGCCTGGCACCCCCGAGAGTGATCCCATCGGACCTGTGCATCGCCAAAATCCGTTCGCGTCGCCTTATGGATCCATGCCAGCATCAGCTATGGGATCATCTACAGGCGTTCAAGCCATCCCACCACCGAGATACTTCCATTCTCGCCGAATCAACAAAGAAGAGGTAGAAAAACCTTGGTTGGAGAAGAAAGATCCAAAGGAGAAATGGGTCACGATAATTCCCCTCATCGGCATCTTTATTGGTCTCGCACTTTCCGGATTCCTGATCTATGAAGGCCTGCAGACTGTTCAAAACCATACTTACTGCCCTGTCCTCGATGATGATTTCTCTGGTGGGCTCAATGGCAAAGTTTGGACAAAGGAAGTTGAGGTGGGAGGCTTCGGGTGAATATCGATTAGCATTGGTCTGGTCGGTACTTTCGCTAACGCAGACTTTCAGCAACGGCCAGTTCGAGATGACTACCAATACAGACGAGAATGCCTTCGTTCAGGACGGAATGCTCGTGATCAAGCCGACCCTTCAGGACGAGAAACTGGTTGAGTCCAACAACGTGATAAATCTTCTCAAGGATGGCACTTGCTCTTCTGATCTTTGGTCTAATTGCGTGGCCGTGACCAACACTACAAACGGAACGATTGTCAACCCCGTCAAGTCCGCTCGCATCAGTACAAAGAAGGGTGCCAGCATTAAATTCGGTCGTGTCGAGGTTGTCGCTGAACTACCAGCAGGAGACTGGTTGTGGCCCGCCATCTGGATGTTGCCGGTCAATGATACATACGGGCCTTGGCCAGCTTCTGGCGAAATAGATATCATGGAATCTCGTGGTAACAACTACTCATACCCCCAGGGCGGTAACAACATCGTCTCTTCGGCATTGCACTGGGGTCCGGACGCAGCGAATGATGCCTGGTGGCAAAACAATGTCAAGCGTGAAGCGCTGCACACCACATACTCCGCAAGCTTCCACACGTTCGGTCTGGAGTGGAGCGAGAAGTACATCTTCACCTACATCGACACACGTCTCCTGCAGGTCCTTTACACCAACTTCAACAAGCCTTTCTGGCAAAAGGGCGATTTCCCTGCCTCAGATTCGAACGGAACCAGGCTCGTTGATCCGTGGAGCCAGACTGGTCGTGATAGCACTCCCTTTGACCAGGACTTTTACTTGATTCTCAACGTCGCTGTCGGAGGCACGAATGGCTGGTTTGACGATGGTGTCGCAGGCAAGCCTTGGGTTGATGCTTCGGACACCGCAAAGCATGACTTCTGGAACGGACGTAACCAGTGGTATCCAACATGGCAGAAACAAGGGCAAATGAACATCAAGAGTGTCAAGATGTGGCAGCAACAGGGCTACAATGGTTGCTAAAATTTCTTTCGTTCAGTTGCATCGGCGTTTTGGTGGGGCAATGCAAGTCATGCAGGGTAGACGAGCCTTTGGTTGTAAAGCTACGAGGGTACGAGTGAGAACCGATATAGACGATGGGATACAGCATCATGAGACAAACTAGTTTCTTCAATTCGATATGACAGTGTCAAATGATTACTGACTACTGTATACCTAATTGTTGCATTTGCTTTCCTAGCATTTCTGCACTTTGAAGTGGAGTTCCAGGTCCGATAGCACGAAGCATTGTATATCTTGCTTCAATATCCCATTGCTTGGAGCAAGGTCACGATTCGGGGAGCTCTTTCTCTTCTTCTCGCAAAGGACACCATTTCGCCTCAATGCTCTGCCCTATCCGCACAAGCCTGGCATGTGCAGCTAAGCTATCATCCGACACAAGCTCGCAGCTGATCAGCGCGCGTCTGAGCAGTGAAGGCCCAAATTCTTGCTCGTGATATCATCACAAATGGACTTTGCCTCCAGCAAGAGCGCTCAAGTCATTCTTGGAGAAAGGCTGGTAACTTGTCGAGTTTGGCGTTGCCCACAGAAGCGTGTCGTCTCTTCCAGCATCACCCTTTGCAATCCTGTCCGGATCTATGCCTTCCTTTCTTAATGGGACCTTGTTCTGTTTGTTATTGTGCATCGGTGTTGGACTCTGGATCAAGCGAAGGAAGACCGGCACCGCGTACCTAGGCAAGCCTTTTCTCGCATGTGCTAATAATCCTGCGAAGTCAAAAGTAGCCCGGTCTTCAGGCCGAATGAACACTGCGGCACAGCCTGCCCTGCCATCGTGCCCAGGAACTTCGACTCCGTAGACGTTCGCCTCGACAACGCCTGGAAATCGGCCAAGCACTTCAGCGACTTCCGCAGTGGAAACATTCTCGGACTTCCATCGATACGTGTCGCCCAATCGATCCATAAAATACCAACGCCCGTCCGCATCACGGCGCAAAGCGTCTCCAGTCCGATAGTACAGATCGCCTTTCTTGAACACACCACGCTCAAAGCGTTTCTGAGTTGCATCGGGATCATTCCAATAGCCAACGAAGTCCTTCTCAGTCTGGCAAGCAATTATGATCTCGCCACCTTCCTCGTAAGGCTTCCGCCGAGCAAAGCCGGTCTTTGGATCTCGCCAGATTGTGTCGCCTCGTTCGTAGTCAATCTCGACTGGAACTATCTTGTTGCGTAGAAGCCACCGCTGTATCGCTCCATGATGACCAACATGCGCAGCGTGGAATGGACCTCGACATACGTTCAGCAGAGATAACATGCCTTCTGTAGAATTGAAGAACTCATTCACCACAGGAATGTTGAAGCGCTCCTGTCAAGCCCAATCGCTTTGTGTCAGCGAATATTTCGCTTGTGGACATCGTGTGCCTGGACTCACCTGGAACTTAAGCCAGATGTCGGGCCTCATACCGTTGCCATACATGGCTTTCAGCTTATGATCCCTGTCGAGAGGTGATGGAGGTGCCGCAAGGAGGTAGCGAGCTGTCTCGCCAACATATACAAAAGCATTGGCTTCGGAATCGTGTACATCCTTCCAAAAATTCCGCACGCTGAACTTCCGCCCAATGGCCAAAGTCACGCCGTTCATCATGCACCCAATTGCAATCGTGCAGCCAGTGCCATGGTAGAAAGGCATGCAGTCATACCATACATCCCCTGGACGAATTCCCGTTGATCGCATTCGCGGAAAGGTCAAACCGTGATGTGCGACAGTCGGGAACGCACACGCCTTTGGAAAGCCGGTAGTGCCGCTGGTGTAGAAGATGAAAACTGGATAATCCGCTGTGACGTTCTGCCTGTACTCGTTGCCCAGTCGATTGGTGTCTTTGCTCAGGATCTTGGTCTTCGTGGCAGCATCTAGAACGATTATGCGTATGTCCAACGCCTCGATCTGCCGCCTGAGATTTTCTATGCGATCGCGGCAGCCATCATCATCTTCCACCAACAACACCTTGCTGTCAGCTACTTTGAGGCAATGAAGCAAGCCGTCGCCGCCCAAGTTGTAGTTCATCATAGCCAGGCCAGAGCCTATCGCCCAGCTACCGAGCATGCTCACGATGAAATCGGGCGAGTTCATCAAGTAAGTACCTACTAAATCGCCAGGCCTCACGCCATTCTCAAGCAAGAATCTTCCGAGTTGTGTGGCATTCTGGTGCACAGCTGTCCAACTGTGGATTGTTGGCTGGTCTCCAGGCTCTTTGCGGTACCATATGCACGGCCCGTCCTTTCTCAAAAGTGCTTGTTCTTCAAATGTATACCATGCCGACCTCTTGTTTTGCTTGGCTGCAGTGCCCCTTCAAATCAGCTTAAGTCGCACAGCATCGTGGCTCGCGAACAACCAACCTCGCCGTTCGGCTGTCTTCCGGACCTCTCGTTGTTCTTGTAGGGTAGCAACGTCTTTCGTAATATGGTATTTTGCATCGATGTAAGCTGCGGCCGCACTCAGGCCAGCAATGGCAAATCCGGTCGCTGATGTATATTCGTTAGCTGATCTGTGGTAGCTTCACGTCCTGCAGATGGATGTACTTACTTGCATTCAACGCCATGACGCCTTCTCCAAGCGAGACTATGAGACAGGAATGCTATGCAGAGCGGACTGGATATGCGCTGGACGGCACTCTGAGAATCTATGCAACAATCACTCACTCAGGGCCTATCAGTGTCATGGACACTACGATGCGTGTCTGCGTCTGCTTCGTACATCGCATCACGTCGGTTGTTAGAAGGGATGACCTCGGGGAGCTGCGGTAGGGATGGCGTTTGAAGCCTGGCGGCAGTTTTGGTCGGAAGCGTGACCAGCGTCGATGCCCATTGCCCATTAGCATTGCCGGCAAATGCAGACATGGGTTCTGCTCTGCCACATCGGGCCATCGAACATACCCATCAATGCCCATCAATGCCCATCAATATGCTCATCATGAAAGAGCAGCAGGGCTAACGACAGCTCCTTCGCCGCTGCCAATTACAAAGCTGTAGCGCTCTCTATCATGTAGGGTCGCCAGAATGCGTTTCTGCTGCTTGTTCGGCTGGGTGCCTTCAAAAGCAAAAGACAGTTTTGTCCTGCAGGCCGCGGGAAATTTGAAGCCACTCCGAGTCCGCAGCTTGGAGCGCTACGTCAGCAACAAAGAATGGGAATGGAACAAAAGCCAGGCGTGGTCCTCGTTCATGGAGCGTGGCACACACCCGCCCACTACTCGAACGTGAAAGAGGTATTAGAAGGCCAAGGATACCAGGTAGAGGCGCCCCAATCTCCTTCTTCCAGCACGGTTGCTATCGAGAGTCCTTTGGCGAAAGATGTCGACACCATCCTCAAGTCCATCGAAAAGATCGCATCCATGGGAAAGAACGTTGTAGTTGTCATGCATAGGTATGAGAATGACACAGTATGGTGGCGTCTGTGGAAGCGAAGCTGTTGCCGAATTCATGGAGAAGCATAAGGCCCACGCTGACAACCTATACGGCACAATCATCCATCTTCTGTACATCAGCGCAGTCATATTGCCGAGAGGTCGACACCTGATAGAGGACGAGAATACTGCGTGAGGATGCCAGCCCTGCCTAGTCCTTGACCTCTGCTCACCACTTTCGCCAGACATGTGCTACACATTGATGAGAGTAAGACTTTCCCTGGCATACCTGTCGCCACATTCTCCTGGTCCATATCCAAAAGACTGCTAACCGACCTGATCCAGATGGCCTAGCGCACAACCTCGAGCCATACAATCGCTTTGACAACACGACACCATTAGACCAAGCTTACAAGGCGATGCAAATTCTCAAGGGTCAAGCGATAGAGAGTTTCGCGACCAGGACTCAATGGAGGGGGAGCGGATGGGCTGACTACGACATTCCCGTAACCTATCTCGCCGCCAAGCAAGATAGAGCCCTTGTGTACGCCCCGGACCTACTCAAGTTCTCAACAAGATTGAAGGAAGCTGGCGTGCGCGACCTTGCAACACCCGTACTAGATTGCCATCACACGCCATGGATTTCGGCTGCGTCTGAGTTCATGGCCATTCTCGAAGGTATACTGAAGAAGCCTGTTCCCTCTTCTGTCGCCGGGTAAAGCGCAAAGCAAGCATCGGGACAAGAGCTGTACCAGCCAATGGGCGAGGACGGTATGAACGTTCAGCTTATCGAGACATTGAGGTTACCGAATGCTGCATTGATCGGCCTACGTCTATCCGTACAGTCCTAGTTCTTCCATCATGTTGTCTATCTTGGCGAGCAATATCTTGTAGTTTTTTGCATCCTGCTGGAACTCATCACCGGCAATGTCACCATCCAATGTGCGCACCACGCCTCCTTCAGTCAATTCTGGGTCTGTCGGGTGCTGTTCCTGTCGTGGCATTTCTCCGGACGTAACATCAACGCCTTCATCGTCGTCTGGCTTCTGGTGCCCCGTAAGCTCGTTACTGATGGGTTCCTCCATCATTTCGTCAAGTCCAGAGTCTTCGAACCGTAACCTGCAAAGTGTCAGAAAGAGGGCAGTCTTTTACTTGCCATCAAGGATCACATCACTCACCTGAATCTTTCACTGAGGTAATAGCGTATATCATCAATGAGCTCAACCGTGTCTGTCTCTTGACGCGCCAGCACCCTTGCAGCAGACTCTCTCACTATTTCTTTAAACTCTGGATCGTCGATATATCGCTCTAGCCTGTGCGCTATGAACCTGGCTGCAAACTCCTCAAGACGCTGGACTCGTGTATCCCATCCGGCGCGAAGGACATCATAAATGTCAATCACATCTTCGACGTCGGTGTCGCCTCGTGGATTTTCGGCCTCAACAACACCGGCACCGCCGTTCCCCAGCGTGCTAATGAGTAGCGCAGCTCTCTGTTTCAGTTTCTCGATGAAAAGCATGTCGGCGGCCTGTAGCACTTCTAATGCAGTATTCAGAGGGAAATCAGCTTTCTCGGTATAGAGGAAGGTAAGAATGATCTCGAGCACTTCAGGCGAGCAGTCCACGGGCACAATTTGAAGGTGTTTGGACTCCTGGCCTTCTCGAAATGGTGATGCGAACATGGTGGCAAAAACTTCGGATCTCAATAGCATAGCTCGATGACATGGGAAAAGCACCGAGCGTTTTGGCTTTCGTTGACGCGATGAAGACCGCGAAGCCTGGTTCTGGAAGTGACCGATCGGGATGCCATTGAGAGGACCTTCAGCTCGCCGCACGATCGTCGATGCATCGACAGCCTCCTCGCCGCCCTCACTATCTTCATCGTCGGCGCGGAGCAGCACATCCGCAAATATGCCATTATCTCGATCCCACTTGACCCCACCTGCCTTGTCGCTGTCCACGGTCATCTTGTTTTGCAGAACATTGCTCTTGAACCATCGCTCAAACTGACCTCGACCTCTGGAAACCTCTTCCTGTCTTCTTTGCCTCGCTTGTCGCCTGTCACCCGACGCCAAAAAATCTTGAAAGAGCTGCTGAATCTCCAATTGACGGCTGAGCTTATCAATGCCGGTCAAGATAATCTGCGCCTCTTCACCATCACCCAGATCTGCGCCAACTTCACTCATGTATAGATATCGTATGCATGTGTCGAACGCGTGAGGAGCAATGCTGTTTGACAGCTTCCAAAATGTCGTGTCGGGGGCTGCAGCAAGCTTCTGCGCAAAATATGGACTGCGTGCGGCAAGCACGAATTTGTTCAGTTCGAACTTGTCTTCGCCAGCCTGCACCGTGATGTCGGCTGTCTTCGGTTTGTCCCTCGTGAGTAGACTGGTAATGTGTGCAGCCCATGGCTGCAGGGGGTCAGTCGACTTGCTATAATCGTATTGGAGCAGCAGATTCCTGATTCGATCGTTCAAGGCATTATAGAGGCATCGTTCGCCTTGGAAAGTGTCTCGCTCACAGAGCGCACCCTGCTCGAGAAGCATTTGCGCAACCTCATAATGGCCACAAAGACTAGCCTACCTATGGCATCAGCATCAGCTCTGAGCCAGACAACGATGATATGGCGGGTGAGCGGGAGACTCACGAGAATTAGTGGCGTGTAGTCGTAGGTATCTCGCGCATTAATGTTGATGCCCGTACTGATGGCCTGCTGACATGCCTTGAGATCTCCTCGCCGGCACGCCTCACAAAATTTCCTAAATTCGTCGCTGGTATCTAATGGATTCTCTTCCTTGAGCCGGCCTGCCGAGATCTCCTTCTTCTCATCATACAGAGCCTTCTCGATCTGGTGTTTTCCCAGGATACTGTCAACCATCTTCGCGGAGAGCACCAGATGTGTCTAGGAAATCACGTTGTCGGACAGCAAATATGCACGCTACAGAGGTGTACGCTGTACATCGTCAACTGGAAGAAATGTACCTGATGCGGCGCTGCTGTGGCTGATGCGGCGAACGTTGGCGTGTCAACCAAGCTAGAGCTCCCCGATCAACAACGGACATCTGGCTGCATTCGAGCTCCACCACCGCACCGCTACGAAAGCACTTACTACTGACAGCAGAGATTGCTGCACCCAGCTGGCGATCGTTTGGACGTTCGATTGCTCTTTTGTCTAACATTCCACCTTGCACATGTACTCACTGTACACACAGAGCACCTCGTTAATGCTCAACATACTACTCTAGTCCTTTCTTTCATACATTCACTCCTTCACTACCATCCGGCCTAGTCCGACATAGAGCACTACACGCCAAGCAAAGCATACAGCAAATATGGCCACCGACCTCGATTACGATGTGCTGGAAAAGATCGGCCAAGGAAGCTTTGGCGTCATCAGAAAAGTCAGACGCAAGGCAGATGGACAGGTTATATGTCGCAAGGAGATCTCCTACACGCGCATGTCCGAGCGGGAGAAGGAACAGCTACACGCAGAATTGCGCATCCTCGAAAGCCTGCGACATCCCAACATTGTGCAGTACTACCACCGACAGCACCTCAAAGCTTCTCACGACTTGCACTTGTACATGGAGTATTGTGGCAATGGCGATCTTGGTGGTTACATCCGAAAGCTGAAAGAGAGAAACAAGATGGCGGATGAGGAGTTCGTCTGGACAATATTTGCGCAACTTGTCGGAGCGCTGTATCGATGCCACTATGGCGAGGACCCACCACCAGCTGGTAAGGAGGGTAACGTGCGGAAGGGCAAAGCGCTTGTGAGCAAGCAAGGCCACACCGTCATCTTGCACCGCGACCTCAAGCCTGAGAATGGTAAGCTTATTTCGCCACGGCCATCGATCGATGATATGCTAACAGTCCAGTGTTCTTGGGCGAGAACAACAGCGTCAAGCTGGGAGACTTCGGACTGTCCAAGATCATCGCTGCGCACGACTTTGCCAGCACATACGTGGGCACGCCATTCTATATGAGTCCAGAAATCTGCGCCGCAGAGCGTTACTCACATCATTCTGACATCTGGTCCCTGGGATGCATCATATATGAACTTGCAACTCGAAACGTGCCTTTCGAGGCACGCAGCCATATGGAGTTGGTGTTAAAGATCAAGAAAGGCTACATCAAGCCTCTTCCGCCGCAGTACAGTCAGGATTTGTCGGATGCGATCGCGTGGTGCTTGAAGACCGATCCACGTCAACGACCAGACTGTGCGCAATTACTGACCGTTGCCAACATAAAGGTTGCCCGAACCAAGCTGGAACAGCAAACCGCGCTTGGCCAATTCAACAAGGTGCAGGCTGAACGCGATTCTGCCTTGAACAAGCTTGCTGCGGCGCAGAGACAGGTCCAGGAGCTGCAGGCCGAGATGGCCAAATTACGAGAGTCGAACAAAAAGGTTGAGATGGAGTGGCATGCTCGAGCGACCTTGGCCATCGATCAAAAGGTCCACGAGGCCACAGAAAAGAGTCGTGCTGAACTATTGGCCCAATTCAAGACTGCCGTTGAGCAACGAGCAGAAGAGAAGCTGTCGTTGCACCTTGCGTCTTTGCCGGCTAGTCGCAGCTCTCAGTCAAACGATGCATCGGTACACGTCCGGTCTAGCACCCCACCGCCAGCCAAGAGAGATCACTCTGCTTTCACATCCTTCTCGAGCAAGCTGCCGGAGACTGATGCGTCGTCACTGCCAGACCTGGACGAATCGCAGATGGAGCAGGAGCTGACGTCCCTTTCGCTCGGAGACGTAGCTGCAGAAGAGCCAGACGAGGTCTCACCGCTGGCACGCCGAACAAAGCCTCCACCAAAGAAGACTACGCGCAAGCCAATGATGCGCGCAAAGACATTCGCCAACTGCAACCTGCATGTGAGAGAGTCTCCGATGGACGTCCACATGGCGGACCCAAGTCCAATGCGTCCAGAGTTCAAGAACTTGGGGCTGTCCCCACGTCGCAATGGCGCACAGGAGCGTCTGACGGCCGAGCCTCTGAAGAGAAACATCTTCTCGGTGGCGGCAGAGAAAGAGAACAGAGCGCCGATTCGTGGTCGGACGCTGGTGGAACTGTCGCAAAGCCCAGCCAAATGGAATCCGAACGTGCACGGCGAGGAAATGCCAAGTCCATTCGTCAAGAAGCGATGACCTGGCATTTTATAACGAGTACATACATGCGTTCCGCAGTCGATTTTCCTTGTGCTGGCGTCGGTTGGCTAGTATGGATGCATGCATGGATGGTATGGGAAGCAATTCTGGCAAGGCGCACAGGACGATGTTATGATGGGTAGAGGTCGTAGTCGCTCGCGTAGTGCTCGGAACTTTGGCGAGCTTGAAGCGTAGTACTTACTGTACTGTAGTACGGCACGGTAGTTGGTGCCGCGTAGCGCTTGAAGGGATTCCGGTTAGCACTCGCAGCTCTTTTGTTACTTGGCGACGCTAATAACAACACGTGCTTGTGTGACTTCGGCCACGCGACACACGCCATGTGCCGCTCCAGATGCAGCATATTGCAGCGCTGGGAGTGGGTGTTCGCTCGCAACGACGGCGCCAGACTGCGCCATTGGCTCGCTTTGCGAGAACTGCTACTATTGCAGCACTCGAGCGGCATTTCACTCGCCAGGGTGCAGCAGAAATGTATACCTTATTACATTCGGCCGGCTCGCAATGCATCCGAGGCATAGCAGGATTGACCAGCAGTGTGTTCCCTGGTCCTCGATTTCTTGGTAAGGCATTCAAGTACAACGGCGTTAGCATGCTGTTGCTGTTCTCCAGCGCGTGCAGCTCTCATTATCTCCTGTTTCGCGCGTGCCGTGCATCGGGCGCGGGCAGAATCAAGTTGCGATGGTGCGAAGACCTGGTCCTGGCCTGGCCGCCTGGCCATGGAGCGTACGCGAACGAGCACTGGTTCTCTATCGTCGGAGTGGCAGGCCGATGAACAGGTAGCTACCTGTCCGGCCCAAATTGCATGCCATGCCATGGCGCGGGCGAAGCTCTGAATGCGCGGAGGCCCTGGACCGTTGCACGAGCGGTGTGTTGTTGCGAGACAGCTTGTTGGCTTCATATGATACTCACGACGGTACCATCTTGAACATGTCTGGCTGGCCTCAGAACTAACATATGTTAGTCAGGCACACGGAGGCTCCGCTCGTTCCGACTCCGTTCCCCTTCGGCACCCGGGAGTGAGCCAAAGTCTAAGCGTCATGTCTGCCACCACTGCTCGACCGGGAGCTTCAAATGTTGCTGGGAGTCGGGGACACATGCACCTGCAAAGTTACCATGAGCCATCACTCGTGATGACGATGACGCATTCGCATTCGCATTAGGCCTGCAGACCATACTGCATACCGCAAACCGCACGTCGCATCATATTGCATGTCCGTCGCTGTCTGCCACCACATGCACTCCCACCCCGACACACCGCGCTGCACCAGAAACAGCGCGACATTGGCCACCACCGCCGCCGCCCGGCCTGGCCACCCGGAGGCCTGTATCCCCTACCTGTCCTGACTAGCTGCCGCCAGTAGTCCAATCACCTCGCCACGCACCCCGTTCGTTTGGCACCCTGGAAGAAGTCTGCCTGATTTAGGGCACACCGCGACCAACACAGCGCTGTGCAATGAACCCGCCGCCCTCGCCCTCGCCCTCGCCCTTCACCACTGACCATTCGTCCCGCGCGCCCGCCCCGCAAGCCATGATGCAGCAACAGCAGCCTCCGCCGCCGCCGCCGCCGCCGCACATCTTCGGCGCCCAGTACGGTGGCTCGCCAGACCTGGCCAACATGCCGCAGAACGGTGCCCATTGGTTCCAGTCCGAGCTTGACTACGGCTTTGATGACCAAGAGGGCGACGCTGACAACGCTGAGAATGACCAAGATGGCGGCGACACCAGAGATCCCAAGCGACGGAGGATCGCACGAGCATGTGACATGTGTCGCAAAAAGAAAATCAAGTGCGACGGGAAAACTCCGAAGTGCAGCCATTGTGAAAACTACAAGACGGAGTGCATATTCACGCATGTGGAGAAGAAGCGAGCGCCGCCAAAAGGTGCCAAATATATCGAGGGTCTGGAAAACAGACTGGGCCGGATGGAGAACTTGTTGCGCTTGTCGGGCCTGCTAGCGGAAGACGATGGCGGCCGAACAGACTTGGGCACTTTGGAAAAGCGCCTTGCCGAGCAACGCCAGAACAAGAGCACAGCCGCGAGCCCCGTGTCGCAACACTCGTCGAATCGACAAGGCAGTAAAGACGGAGGTACACCTGCCAATCCGGAAGCACAAGAGCACAAGGACAATGGCGCCAGTCCAGCGCATGGCCGTCCCTCACCACCCGACCCTGTGAAGAATTCTGCTGATGTGTTCAAACGCGATGCAAAAGAAGTTGATGCGCTTGCCGACCAGATGTGCAGTCTCATTACCAACCAATGCGGCGAAACGCGATACATTGGCTCTTCGTCGGGCTTCAGCATATTCAGTCCCAAAGGTATTCAATGGGTGAACGAAAAGACTGGAGATAGCAGTTTTCAGCAGATGATTGCTTCGGCCACGTCGGACGATAAGCACGGCTGGGACCACTGGAAGCCAGAAGTCTTCAACGACCTTTTCCAGCGACGAATATTTAAACCCTTGCCCGGCCGCCAAGAATGCTATGCCTTGCTCAAGGACTATTTCGAGAACTTCAACATCATGTTTCCGCTCTTTCACGAGCCAACATTCATGCATCTCGTCGACAAACACTACTCTCTTGAGCCGTACGATGGCTCTGGATGGTGGGCCAGTTTGAACGTCGCCCTTGCAATCGCACACCGACTGAGGGTCATGAGCAATGTGGTCTCGCATGAAGAGGATGATGTGGCGTGGGCGTACCTGAAGAATGCCATGGCTGTCATGTCAGAGTTGACGATGCGCAACACTGACTTGTTGTCTGTGCAGGCATTGCTTGGCATGGCGCTTTTCCTGCAAGGCACGCCTAACCCGCAACCAAGCTTTTTCCTCGTGGCTGCAGCAATAAGGCTTGCTCACTCGATAGGCCTGCACAAGCGCGGTTCGGGATTCAATCTCAACGAGGTCGAGAACGAGCAACGCAAACGAGTCTTCTGGATTGCGTACCTCCTAGACAAGGACATCTGCTTGAGATCTGGCAGACCGCCGGCGCAGGACGACGATGACATGAATGTAGACCTGCCGTCGGAAGACCCTCCTGACAATGTTGGCAATGTGCCGCTTTCTCAGGAGAGGCATGGGAAGAAGACTATGAATCTCTTCAGACTGATGTGTCAGTTCGCACAAATACAGTCAAGAGTATACAAGCAATTATACTCGGTCAAGGCCAGCCGGCAGAGCGACGGCGAACTGCTGAACACCATCGGTGAGCTCGATCAGGCACTTGAGGAATGGAAAGACAGCATACCCATCGACTTCCGGCCGGAGCACGAGATCAGAGCTGCTCATACGCCTCTCATCTTACATGTTGTGGTCCTGCACTTCGCATACTACAACTGCTTGACGACGATTCACAGAATGAGCGTTCACCACGGCTATTGGACCAGTCGACTCAGCGATTATGCAGTACAAGGGCTGAACGCAAGACCTTTGAATCCCCGCGTATTTATGAGTGCTGCATTGTGCGTCAATGCAGCCAGAACAAGTATAGGCATGATTCGATATATTCCCCAAGGCGATTATGCCTGCGTTTGGTGAGCTCTCCGCGCAGACACATCTCGGAAGATGCTCGGCTAATTTCTTCAAGGTTGATTCTCTACTATCCAGTATCATCACTCGTCACGCTATTTGCAAATATCCTTCAGAACCCGCAAGAGGCACGCGCAAGATCTGACCTGAAGCTCATGAGCAGCGTCGTGTCCTTTTTGACAATGCTGGAACGCGATGTAGCAGAGGCTAATGGCAACGTGCGGCGGATGTTGTCAGTATGTGCTGAGTTCGAGCGGATCGCTCGCGTAGCCCTCGATAAAGCGGAGCGTGAAATGCGAGGTCGCGGCAAGCGAAAACAAGCGGAAAGAGAGCGTGAAAAGGCGCTCAAAGATCAAGTCACTGGTCAAGTGGCTCAAGGGTTGGAAGAGGGCAAGAGCTTGGAGCAGATGCAAGTCGAAACTCAAGCTTCGTACCGACGGCCGGTCCAGACACCATCACTGCGAGCATCTGTGGCAGGGAGCCAAGGTGGAAGTCAGCACGGCAACAGCCCTGCAAACAGTTGGGGAGGTAGCCCGCCCGGAGGAAACGGATCACCATACCAACGCTCTGCAAGCAACCCCAGACCGCCGCAAGTACCAACATCAAACGGGCAACAGCAGCAATCGCCATACATGCTCTCGCAAGGCTCGACGAATGCTGGCGCCCCGTTCAACCCGATACAATTTCAGACTCCATTGCCCAATGGTATGGACTTTAATACTCACTCACCCACGCAACAGCACCATCCGAACCTTCCTCCCGGCTTTACCCAAGTCGAAGTCTACCCGGGATCAAATTTCTCACCGACGACAGGTGCTACTGGGCATCCCGACTTCTCAGGAATGCCAGCCTTCGACCCTTCGACTTCGGGGGTCGTCAACAATCCAGCGGGCGCCTTTCAGCAACCATTTGTACCCCAAGATTTGTGGCAGATGCCAATGACTCTGGAGTGGGATTGGGCGGAAGGGTTAGGTTTGGGCAGCTTTACTCCCGGGCCCATGATGGAAGGACCAGGAGGACCGCCTGGATTCGATATGGGTCATGAACCTGGAGGCCATAACATGGGACCGCCGCAGTAGGAGAAGCTTTGGGCTTCATCGAGGTGCAGGTTGTATGTACCACATTGCGTTGATTTCTCATTTGCTGCGTTACAGCCGGCCCGATTCTCTATGTTGTTCTGGTTAGCAGGGACGAGTGGGATTAATGAGGATTTATGACTATAGAGATGGAGGATGTAGTTCCGGTGGAGACGGAATCAACGTGTCACAAGGAGACTCAGAGGCAAAAGTGTGAGCGAACGTGTTCGCATTGATCAAACTCGACTCAGTTATGATGATCGACTACATCTTCCAGTCTCATATCCGATCTGTTGATGCAACGAGTCGTGCTGAGCTGGACGCCGCAAGGTTCATCTCAGTGCAGAGCTGTGCAGCCGCTCAGTCCTTTTTCTTCTTGTCGAAGCATCGGAACGTGACGCCCCAAGAGTCGTCTTGCCGATCATTAGCACGGAAGGCATGATTACTTTTGTTGAAGAGAAATACGTACTGTGCTGTGTCTCCCACTCTTTTCCTTTCCTCAAATTGATACACTTCTCTTTTGTATAGCATTTGTCGTACTGGTCCGTTAGCAGACCGATTTCACGAGAAGAAGCGATGGAGACTAACGGTGCACTCGTTCCAGTAACCAATGCAACAAGCTGTGCCTTTTGGGATGTAGGCAGACTGAGGTTTCGGATTCATGACGGCGGTGCAGTTCCCTTTTCCCTGGGCATTGTCCGTGTACTGCAAAGGGCATCAGAAGAAATTCTGTGACGCCGGAGGGTCGGGAGAGACGCAGACCTAATCGCATTTGAACCCATCGTGAGGGAGGCCGACGAGATGGCAGTCACCGTTTCCTTTCCCGCCGTAGTTTGTGTTGTTGAATTGTGTGTCGTTGTTGCAAGCGAGACCAGTGTAGAAGGAGACGGCCCAGGAGTGGACTGGAGTTAGAGATGCGAGGATCAGGGTGGTTGCAGTTGTTAGGGTAGTCTGCTTCATGGCGTGTGTTGATAGATGTACATGTACTGTGGATAGGAGCGGATGTTGAAGACCAACGAGACGTTGGAGAAGATTAGAGAACATCGACGGTTTGAGGCTCTATCATGCTATAGATGCCGAGAAAGAACGTTCGATTGTCTCCGGCAAGGAACAGCTAGTGCCATTGCGGTTGTAGGAAGTTATCGCTGGCACGGGAGTAGGTGGCGGGCTTGGCATCGGATCTGAGTTACTTGGATGCATCATACATCAGTTCAGCTCAACACCACCACCCAAAGCGCTTCTCTCCAGCGCACCATAACACTGACAGACTGCAAAAGTTTGGCATTCGCGCCTGGGATTGGCTTCGACAGAGAGGCGTACTTTCACGATGGCGACGCTCTTGCGTAGGCCTTTCCAGCAGAATCTGGCGCGGTCATCACGACAGCTGCTCGAAGCCGCCTCGCTGTCCAGAGCACTCGCCTCCCGCCCTGCTTCTCTTCCGCGACCCTCTTACGCATACACACGCGCGCGGAGTCGGCAGTATTCAACGGGTCCTAAGAAAAATGATAAAAAGCCGGGAGACGCGCCCAAGGGCATGGAGCATCTCTACTCCAAGAAATCGCCCATATCGTCTTCACCACAGCCTCCCAACCAGAAACCGGACGGTAAGGATGACGGGCCTCTTCCGGGACGAGTAAAGCTTAATGCCAAGGAGACCAAGTTGCTGGAGGACAGCTTTGCACTGGTCAAGAAGGGCATGCCTGCATTTATGACCAAGGACATCGACTCTGGGCTGGAGCGCATCAAGCGCGAAGGCATCCCTGCAGAGTTGAAGGAGACAATCGAGGAGGTGTCCAAAGAAGGCATGTCGCCTGCCAGAGCTGCGAAGCTGTGGCGCCTGATCGCTCAGATGGCAAGGCAGACCGCCGAGGCCCAGGTCAACGAGAAATTCAGCGAGCCGAAGCAGAAGACTAGCGACGACCCTGGGCCGGCGGGCGCGAGTGGAAAGAAAGAGGACGGCAAGAAGAAGGGCAAGCAGGGCGACGACGTGTTCAAAAATGTCACCGAGATCAAATTTGACCTCTCAAATTTTCTTGTGTCAAGCTTCGTCGCATATTTGTTATATCGACTGGTGGTTCCAAGCGAAAATAGCAGAGAGATAACATGGCAAGAGTTCAGGAATACATTCTTCGACAAGGGCCTCGTAGAGAAGCTGGTGGTAGTCAACGGTAACAGGGTACGGGTATACTTGCACCGCGAGAGCGTCGCATCAATGTACCCGGAGTCGCCTGCGGCACAGCAAGGGTTCTTCTACTACTTCAGCATTGGTTCGGTTGAAGCATTCGAAAGAAGGGTGGACGAGGCACAGGATGAACTTGGAATTCCTGGATCGGAGAGAATACCTATCTCGTACCATGAAGAGGGCAGCTGGTTCAACACCGTTCTCGCTTTTGGTCCCACATTACTATTTATCGGTGCCATCTTCTACCTATCGCGACGAGCAGCTTCTGGAGCTGGTGGTGGACAAGGTGGCATCTTTGGCATGGGTCGGAGCAGAGCCAAGAAGTTCAACCACGAGACTGACATCAAAGTCAAATTCTCTGACGTCGCCGGAATGGATGAGGCTAAAGTCGAGATTATGGAATTTGTCAGTTTCCTCAAGGAGCCTGGCGTTTACCAGAAGCTTGGTGCCAAAATTCCGCGCGGTGCTATCCTGTCTGGACCTCCTGGTACCGGTAAGACACTGTTGGCCAAGGCTACTGCAGGAGAATCTGGAGTGCCCTTCTTCTCCGTCTCTGGTTCCGAATTCGTAGAGATGTTCGTAGGCGTTGGTCCTAGCCGTGTGAGAGATCTGTTCGCGAACGCCCGAAAGAACACACCTTGCATCATCTTCATCGACGAAATTGATGCCATTGGAAAAGCACGAGCAAAGCAGTCATTCGGAGGTGGCAATGATGAGCGAGAAAGTACGCTTAACCAGATCCTTACTGAAATGGATGGTTTCAACACATCAGAGCAGGTAGTCGTACTTGCAGGTACGAATCGAGCCGATGTGCTGGACAAGGCACTCATGCGACCTGGACGTTTTGATCGACAAATTGCAATCGACCGACCAACTATGGAGGGCAGGAAGCAAATATTCGGCGTGCACTTGAGAAATATTGTCACAAATGAGGATCTGGAGTACCTCAAGGGTCGGTTGTCAGCTTTGACCCCTGGATTCGCTGGTGCAGACATTGCCAATTGTGTCAACGAAGCTGCTCTCGTCGCAGCTCGAGCTAAGGCCGACTCTGTCACCATGCAACATTTCGAACAAGCTATCGAGCGTGTCATTGGCGGTCTTGAAAAGAAGAGTTTGGTGCTCACTCCAAAGGAGAAGAAGACTGTTGCATATCATGAAGCCGGCCACGCCATTTGTGGTTGGTACTTCCAATGGGCAGATCCCCTTCTCAAGGTCAGCATTATCCCTCGTGGCCAAGGCGCACTTGGATATGCTCAATATCTGCCTGGAGGTGGTAATGATGCCGTTCTTATGAACGTGAAGCAGCTCATGGATCGCATGGCCATGACTTTGGGTGGTCGTGTGAGTGAAGAGCTTCACTTCGACACTGTCACTAGTGGTGCAAGCGACGACTTCAACAAGGTGACTCGCATGGCAACGGCTATGGTTACCAAATGGGGAATGTCGAATCTTGGATACATTTACTACCCAGACTCTTCCGAAAGCGCCGAAGCCCAACTCCAAAAGCCATTCTCAGAGGATACTGCAAAGGCAATCGACGCCGAGGTCAAGCGAATCGTGAACGAAGCATACAAGCAGTGTCGTCAACTTCTAGAGGAGAAGAAGCACGAAGTCGGACTGGTCGCCGAAGAATTGCTATCCAAGGAGATGCTCAGCCGCGATGACATGGTCCGACTACTTGGCCCTAGACCGTTTGAAGATCCAGGCGAGTTCTCCAAATACTTCGGCGGAGGTCCGATGGGTCCGGCACCCGGCACACCTGGGGCTGAACCTGGCTCTATCGATCAACCAGGAGGCGATAACATACCTCCGCCTTTACGCGGCCCTGGCGGTGAGGCACCAGCGCCCACGCTCTACCAGCAGTTCCAGGACAGACCGGGCCCCAGATGAGAGGCAATGTATTTCAAAGGCATTTTCCGTTTGTACATAAAGCAAAGCCCAATCTTGGGGTGGCTGGGCTGGTGTCGAGAGAGGATCTTAAGCATGAAGCATGGCGAAGGCGCACGGAGAAGTAGAAGGAGAGGGAAGAGGCAACAACATGCTGTCAGGCATCATGCATCATGGACAGCTCGTCCACATGTACACTCCACTACAAATGTTTGAATTCTGTGCTGTACTAAATGTCTCACATGCTCCTTTCGTACTAGTCGTACATTGGTATGAATCGCTTGCTGAAATGAAGACAGATGACCAAACGGTCTCAACCAAGCTTTGAGATCCCCCATCTTCGCTCCTCGTTCCCGCCCTACGATCATGGCGTCTTCGGTCGCGGCACTTCATTCTTGGAAATTATGTACCAAGCGTGAATGACGCCAGGTATCCAGCCCAAAATCGACAACAAGATATTGATCAGAAAGTCTGCGCCGCATCCAGTTTTCAGGAAGACGGCGAGTGGCGGGAGGAAGAGTGCTTTTTCGACCGAATCAGTAAAAGAGAGCGTACACGGAAAATCTTTTCATGAGGCCGGGCTTACCGAGAAAGTAGAGTAGGACGTTTCCCGTTGATGATGGCATCTTTATATGGCCTGAGTGATTTAATTTTTTTTCCACGAGCTTTGATGTTGACGAGGTCGTGGGTGGTTTTTTGCACTTTGCTTTGTTAGATATTTTTTTTGAGATCTTGTCGTTCCTTTACCCGCCTCAGTTGGGTCCTTAAGCGTTATATATTGGTCAAGTCCAAGAATGTATAGTCTAGCCTATCTATAGCGATATTGTGTATAGCGATATCCGCATTATACTAATAATATCTCTTGCTAACAACTAATATTAGTACATGTAACGATGTAACGGATAACGATAGATTATAGCTAGTTACTAATAGTAGGAATTAGTTTAGGTAGGTAATAGTATAGAATTAATAACTAAGCCTATATTTAGGTCTATATTTAGCTAGTTACTATAGAATCTATAGAGGTCTTTAGTCTCTACTATTTTAGTAGTAATAACGGATTTTAAACAACTTAATAGTATATAAGTAGATATAGAAGAGTATATAGATAGACTAAATTTAGTATCGTTATTTACTTGTAATACTATCCTAAATTCGATATATCTTAATAATAGCGCTACGTATAGTATATATAATAGAATAGAAGCTTCTTATCTATAAGAAGAAGACTAATAACCCTCTTATAGATTAGAAGTCGTTATATATAGTTTAATACTAAGGTATATCCTAGCGGCTCTATTAAGTAGAATAGTATTTCTAACTTCTTATCCCCTAAATACCGCTATTTAGACACTTAGGTAATAGTCTAACCTATCTATAAGAAGGCTTATAAATGTTAGAAATAGACTCTCTCTATTAGGGGCTAGGTATATAGCAACGTATAGAACACCCGCCTAACCGATAACATAGTAGGTAGTAGAACTAACAAGTGCCTCCTAAAAGGATTGCGTAGAGCGCTAGGTTAAAAAGGCTATACGAGTTACGTGCGTCTAGCGTACGCCCCTAGCGCGCGCCGCTTGGTACACTTAGGGCTTAGTAAGAGACCTTACCTCATCGAGGTCCTTACAATTATCCCCTTTCTCCTAGTATAGCTATCCCTAGCTATAGACAAACCTAACTCCTCGTTAAGCTATCCTATCTACGCATTCCCTCGCGCCTCTAGCGCTCCGAATACGCTTAGCGTACGTTACTACCTCGGGTAGCTCGTTACTACGCGAAAACTCTTCGTTGTTATATAGTAGAATTTTCATGTTTGCTACTAGTAACGTTGCTAGGTAGGTCTAGCGTATTCCTAAGAACGTGTTAATTGTTGTTATCGGTAACTAGGTAGCCTATATATAAGTAGTATCTATAGTCTACCTAAAAACTTCCCCTATTTCTAAGCTTTCTACTAGTACCGCGCTAGTACCTCGCTAGTACTACGCAAGCTCCTCTTACGTTCTAACTAACAATTTTCATACTACTCTTAGTATAGACCTAGCTAGTACCCCGGTTGCGGTACGTAAGCGCCTCGCCGCTAGTCCTACTATCCTAGTTACGGCTAGTAAGCGCTTTAGGCCTAATGTAGAAGGTTGTAGTAGATGCTTCTAGTACATAACTACTAATAGTAAGAATAATCCCTATACGCTCCTCGTACGCGTCTCGCAACTAACCCGCTATAGAGGATCTAAATAATGTGTACATTAGAGGTAACATGTACCCTACTACTAAGAAGAAGTACTAGAGATGTACTAAGGGGCACTACCCCTATAAGCTAGTTATAGTACTATACCTCGTCGCGCTACTCTAGCGTATACGCATAGCTCGCGCTAAGCGCGCTACTTACGACCTAGACGACCCTAAGTACGGGGATAATCCTATCTAGGCTTAGATTGACCTAGATGAGATCTAGCAACGTCTAGACGTATGCGTAGACTATACGTATCGCTTTCTCTTCGCACGCGTCGCGTCTACTAACCGCCTAGCTTTTCTAGAGATCAAGAAATCTCTTAATAGCTACTACTGTAACAAGAACAAGATTACCGGCGACGGCACGCTACTTAAGCGCAACTACGGCGTAGGCATCGCGCTAGCGACTACTAACGGCCTAGACTTAGTAGCTATCCTAGAGCGTATTAATGTTAACCTCTCTAGCCTAGTAGAAATCGGCCGTTAGGTACGCATTATCCTCGCATCCCTATCGCTTATTAAGCGTATACTAACCGCGATAGAACCTCGCCCTAAAGGGGGCCTACACTACTATAGTAGTAGTCGATGCTACTATAGGCTTTCTACCTATGCCTAAGCCTAAGTAGGGTAGGGGTTCTAATGGTTACGAGAGTAACTAGCTCTATAGAGCTAGTTAGTAGGTTGTACGCCTACGGCGCGTAAGCGCCGCGAACGCATGATTTTCTTTTGTTCTAAGCTAGGCTAGGTACCCCTATTAATAGCGAAACGAGTATATATCTATTAACCTTGTCTTATCTTATTCTTATATTCTCTAACTACGTCTCGCTTACGCCTTAAATGCGTTAAGCGCCGCTAAGTCTTCTATATATTCTACTAGTTCCTAAGTATTATATTCCTCTAACTAGCCTACCTACCTAATAAGGTAGTAAGTCTCTCCCTTCTATACCTTCTTCTTTACGATTTCTTCTACGCGCTACTCATTCGCATCCTCTACGACTAGTATACTAACCTTATACTCCTCGCCCTCGCGCCCTTTCTAAGGCTCGAGTAGGGATATATAGAAAACATTGTAGATTCTCATGCGAGTAGGTAGCGCTAAGCGATACGCCTACGCTCCTACTACGTCGATAATGCGAAACGGGCCGAGATACTTTAGGCTAAGCTTCTTCTTTAGTAGATCTAGTCTAATATTCTTAGATAACAATAGTACTAAATCGCTAACACTATACTTCTAAGCCTTATAGTTAGTATTATAGTACTTAGCTTAGTATTCCGCTATAGTCTTCTAGCGCTACGCTAGCGTCTCGTATACTTTTCGTAGTCTTTCCGTAGTATCGATTGCCGCTAGTGCCCTTCCTTCGGATAGCTCGTCCCGAGCTATAGGCAACGATATAGGAGTAACATCCGGATTATATCTATATAGTATACGGAAGGGGCTTATGCGTAGCGTAGGGTATACGCCATTGTTATACGCGAACTCTACCTACGAGAGCCAAGACGCTTAGTCTACCTAGTTATTAGAACAATAATATCTTAGGTACTATTCTAGCGTCTAGTTGGTACGTTTAGTCTACCCGTTAGTCTACGGATGGAACGCTATACTAAGCTTGCGTTTTATATATATCTCGTAGTAAAAGTCGCTCTAAAACTAACTAGTAAATAGAGACCCTCTATTACTAACTATTCTAGCTAGGATTCCAAACCTTCTAACTACCTCTCTTAGGAAGATATCTACTAGCTCTACTACTATGTACTTCTTTGTAGTAGGTACAAAGAGGCTTATCTTCGTATAGCGATCGACTATTACGAGTATCGTAGTATAGACGTAGGTACCGAGCTTGCTTAGCGGTAGATCGGTAATGAAATCCATTATTAGCTCTTGCTATAGCCTAGTAGGCATTGGTAGCGTAGCTAACTCGCTATATAGGCGAT
>LFZO01000650.1:0-23703 GCA_001578225.1 Pseudocercospora musae
ACTACCTTTAAGCCTAGTAAGCTAAATAAGAAGGCAACTATAAGCGTACGTCGTAGAAACGTAGATAGTAAGTTCTACTTCTTGTATAGCTAGCCGTATAGCCGGCTATATAGCCGACCGTAACTAATTATCTTTTAGAAAACGTACTATAGTAGATTAAGACTACGCAAATGTCTACCGACCTCATAATCCTACGAGCGCTATTCTAGAGACTAATTAAATAGTTAATCTACGATACTAGTATTACTAGCGCTAGCTAGTTCCGCATTTAGTTCAATACTATCGAGGCATTGCGTAAGGCCTCTAAAGTATACCTTACGACTTTCTTCGAGTATATATTGCTCCCTAACGTCCTTACTATATACTAACTCTAGATAGCTATTAACCTACTAGCTATCTATACTAAGCGTATTACTATTTAGTAGAAGGATATTATTATACTAAGTTTGCTTCTAGAGGGCTATAGTATCTTTATTAGAGATGTAGACGTTAGCAAGAATCTATATAAGAACTATCGCAAGTAATAAAGGAACGGAAGGATAGCTATTAGCGCTATACTATAGAAAGAAATAACTACTCTATCCTTAAGGACTACGATACTAGTAGTATATATAGAAGAAATAACTAGTTCGTCCTTTAGGACTACGATAATAGTAGTATATATAAATAAGAATATGTTCTCTATCTCGATATTTCGCAATTTCCGCCTTTCTAATATTTCTATTGTTCGCTATAAACCTATTGAATTTTTAGGTTTGAACCCTAACAAACTTCCGGTTCCCTAAGATTAGACCTATACAAATGGGTCAGGTTCGGTTTTAAACCCGAACCTAACCCGAACTAACCTACTAGGACGTCTAAATTCTACTATATAACGAAGTCTATAATACGATTACTCTACTTTCTTATTAATATATTTAAAGCGATAGAGTAGAAGTATAGATACGATGCGAAGTAGCTATCTTAGTATTTTAGTATATACTCGATATATTCCTTATACGATATACTTCGCTATTAGTATTCTACGAAGTCTATAGTATCTATTAGATAGAGTATCGGAAAAGCGAGAGATAGTAATACTATAGATTTATTAAATTCGGAAAGTAGTATATAATCGAATAGTAGTAAGGTTAAGTAGTTCTATAGTAGATCGCTAGGACTATCGTAATTAGAAGCTTATGTACGAAGCTTATCGTCCTTCGCCTAACACTACTCTTCCTACTAATCGACGACCTCTTAAAATTACTAGCGTTAGTCTTTAGGTAGCCGAGCTTAAGGCAAGGCCGACTTAAATAGGTAGTTAGTAAAGTCGTCTTATTCCTAGCTAAGACTTTAGCTTCTTTATATAGCTACTACTAAGCTAATATAGTTAGTAGTAGGAAAAGATTATCTTCTATATAGTATTAAACGTTAATCTAATTAACTATATCGTTATCTTATAGTAAGCTAGATAAGTAGTTCTAGTCGATAAGAATATTAGAATAGCCCTTATAATTGTCTCTTAGATACAATAGCTACTAACGAACAATAGCTTACTAGATACGAAAGTTACGCTTAAAGATATAACTCGTAGTAGCGTTGCCTTATACTAGGTATAGAAGAGTAGTCTCTAAGTACTTAGGAAGTAAGGGAAGCTCCTACTAAAGCTTACCTATATCGTAGAGAAAGTTAACGACATTGTTCTTATAATAGTACTAAGTACCCTTAATAAGTCGTATCTCGATATGTACGTAAATACGTACGATAAGGATCTCTTCTACTATCGTTAGCTTTAGTAGATATACTAGGTAGTTACTAGAGTCTATTAGATTAGTAGATAATATAAGTTTAGGCTCTTTAGACTACTTACTAAAATTGCGTATATTATAGTACTTCTTATAGATATAGTATATAGGAGAGTCTTTACGAGTATCTAACTATATATTAAACTAGCGCTCTTTATATCCTTTCTATAGCTCTTTATTCTAGTAAGTCTCTATCTCCTTGTCTTCTAATACTACGAAGAAGTCCTTAACTAGATTATAGTTAATATTAGTAAGAGCTTTATACCTATCGAGATTAGTACGTACTTGAATTAGTAGATTAACTAGATTAGTAGTAAGGAAATAGATACGAAGGTCCTACTTATATTAATCTACGTAGGTATACTCGCGCTATCCTAGTCGAGGTATACGATAAGCTAGTAGATTATCGTTATTGCGAACGATATAGTAAGCTATATAGCAATTCTCGAGTTCTTGTAAGCTATTAGGCAAGTAGAATTCGTATCGCTTAGTCTCGTATTAGCGAAGGATATACTACTTATATTAACTAGCCTTATTATCGTCTCCTTTAGTATAATAGTAGTAGCCGTTAGTATTAGTATTAGCTTTAGGTATATCGAACTTGTAGACAATAGCGCGTAGCTAGTCGTAAACGCTATACTTAAACTAGTACTAAGTATCTCGAATAGGTAGATAGTTAGGATTACTAGTAGGTATACTAAGACTACTAAAGGTAGAGCTCGGTAGAATAGGATTACTACTATACTTAGTCTACTACTAGTTAGGTTGTCTAGCCTATAATAGCTACTAATAGTTACTAGCTAGAACTTTATCGATAGTATAAGTTAGCGAAGAATCCTCGCTAGTACAATACTCTTAATAGTATTAACGAGAGATTGTAGTAACTTAGGTTCGAGTAGCTATAGTTACTACGTCGTTACTACTATGTTTACTATAGGCGCGAATGCCTACTATACTAGAAGACTACGTAGGAAGTAGTAGTAGACCTATTACTCCTAGTAGTAGTAGATTACGCTTAACTAGATCTCTAGTATAGCTTAAACTAACGTTAATATTACTTAAAGCTAATAAGGATAGGGGAATAGTAGAGGATAGGATAGGAGAAGATATAATAGAAATCGGCTAGTATATAACTCTAGCTTACGGTATTAGTAGATAGCTATACTTTACTAGAGTAAGAGTAATACTATCCTTATCTTTATCGTTACGAGCGTACTTCTTAGAGATAGTAGCCTTCTTCTTCTTACTCTTAGTATCGGTAATATAGTATCTTAGGTACTATACTATCGGTCGTATACTAGTCTTAGTATTACGAAGGCTTTAGAATTAAGTATCCTTCTTATATGTACTACAATTAGCGTAGACTCGGCTACCTTAAATACTAGTATTAACTTCTTCGTTATTAAGTATAGGATACTAAATCTCTTCCCTATCGTTACGATTAGGTAGAAGATTCTTATATAGATCGCTACTAGGAGGGCCTTGTCTACTAGGTACGCTAGTAGTAGCTTACTAACCAAAGTACTAAACGTTAGCTATATTAATAGTAACTAGACTATTTCGATAGATATAGGCTTAGATCTTAGTAAGGACGTTAATATAATAGCGGTTATTAGGAAAGTCGTTATTAGAATAGGAATATAGAGCGTAATAATCGCTAGAGATAACTACGAGTTTCGATTTTATAGCTATCTTAGTATATAGGGTAGAGAGATTATTAAAGCGAGGTAGGAAGTAGACTTAAGGAAAGGAAAGGGGAAAGGCGTTTATATAGTAACGTATAGTTAGGAAGGCAAAGCTATACCTAATTAGGCCTAGAACTTAAAGAAGGAAGTAGTAAATGTATAGCTTCTTATATATAATAGATTCTAGTTACTATACCTAACCGCGACATAATGCAATATACGTAGATTACTATTAAAGTATAATATATATATATATCTTTGTAAGCGCTAGCGCTTAGAAGAATAGGGGTTTAGAGGAGGAGGCGTACTCCTTCTAGTAGATATCTTAGGTTCCGTCGTTATTGTATTAGTTACTTTTGTTAGAGTCGTTTACTAGGAATATACTTAATTAACTTAACTTAGTTAGCTTTACTCTTAGACGTCCTAGTAGATTGGATTAGGTTAGGTTTAGATTTGAACCCAAACCTAATCCATTTGTCTAGGTCCAATCTTAGGGAACTAGAAGTTTGTCTAGGTTTAAACCTAAAAATTCAATAGGTATATAGTAAACAATAGAAATATTAGAAAGGCGGAAATTGCGAAATATCGAGATAGAGAATATATTGTTATTTATGTATACTACTATTATTATAGTCCTAAAGGACAAACTAGTTATTTCTTCTATATATACTACTAGTATCGTAGTCCTTAAGGATAGAGTAGTTATTTCTTTCTATAGTATAGTACTAATAGCTATCCTTCTAGTCCTTTATTACTTACAATAGTTCCTACATAGATTCTCGCTAACGTCTATAGATCTAATAAAGATACTATAGGGCTTTAGAAGCAAACTTAGTATAACAATGTCCTTCTACTAAATAGTAATATACTTAGTATCGATAGCTAGTAGATTAATAGCTATCTAGAGTTAGTATATATTAAGGAAGTTAGGAAGCAATATATACTAGAACAAGGTTATAAGGTATACTTTAGAGGCCTTACGCAAAGCCTCGATAGTATTATACTAGTAGCGGAACTCGGTAGCGCCTCTAATACTAGTATCGTAGATTAACTATTTAACTAGTCTTTAGAATAGTATTCGCGCAATTATAAGGTCGATCGATATTTGTATAGTCTTAATCTACTACAATGCGTTTTCTAAAAGATTATTAGTTATAGCTAGCTATATAGCTAGCTATATAAGAAGTAGAACTTACTACCTAGGTTTCTATAACCTATACCTATAGTTGCCTTCTTATTTAGCTTACTAGGCTTAAAGGTAGTACTTTTCTAGATTTTATAGATTGTAGTATAGATGTTGTGAAGAATACGAGTAGTACCTTTCTTATTCTTCTTAGTAGTAATAGTAATAGACTTTCTAGCTATTCTAGATATAATAAGTATATAACTAAAGGTATAGAACTATAGTATAGGCAAAGAATAGGCAATATATAATATAAAAGCCAAATTGAAGAAAGTTATTATTGTATGTATTTGTATTATCGATTAGTATAATAAAAAGGTCGTTACTACCGTTTCTAGGGAAGTAAGTAGAAAATAATAGAAAGTAACGTAATAAGACCTCGATAATAGTAAGACTACTTAATAATAGTAAGAGTATAAGATATTATATACGCGACTAGGCGAGATTTAATATAATTCTAAAGTAATAGATAAAGCTAAATCTATAGCTAGTAGTATAGCTAGCTATAGCTAGAGAGTATACGTTAAAAAATCTAATAAGTAATACCTAAGAATAACATAATAAAGCTCGATAATAGTAAGAGTAGAGAATAGAATATATACAACTAGGCAAAATTCGATACGATATCGAAATAATAAGTAAAGCTAAATCTATAGCTAGTAGTATAGCTAGCTATAGGTAGAGAATATATATTAAAAATCCGATAAGCAATAACTAAAAATAACGTAATAAAGCTCGATAATAGTAAGAGTAGAGGACAATATATACGCGACTAGATAGGATTCGATATAATATTGAAATAATAGGTAAAGCTAAATATATAGCTAGTAGTATAGCTAGCTATAGTAAGATCCTAAGTATCGAAGAAATAGCTATCAAGACTTAGACTAACTATCTCGAATTGTTAGTATTATTCTCCTAAAAGTCGTGCCTAGATCTTCGCGATAAGCTATATATCTTTCTACTATAGAGTTATCCTTTTAGTATAAATTGCGAATAGGTTAGCTAACTCGAATGTAGTTATTAAGAACGCCTTACTTACTTCCTATAGAGCTTTAATCGCGGTACTCTAAAAGCGTAGGTCGGCTTTATAATATAGTAGTATCTCCCTAACGAGCTACTAGAAAGGAAGCTTGTTTATTAAGAGATCTATACCTTTAGTTTTTTAATAGAACCGAATCTCCTAGAGGATAACTATATCTTACTTCTACTTAAACTTCTTACTACTAGTATTGCTTTTAAAAGCGATACTCTTCCTACGTCTTAATATCTACTTTATAGGCTATAACTATCCTTTACGTTATTTCTAAGGACTCTTAGTTAGAAGGCTCCTTATAGGTTTCTTCTAAGGAATCTATGTTTTCTAACTAATAGTATTACTAGTACAAATAGGTTGTTTGTTAGTTTCTACTATAGCTAAAAAAATTAGTACTAGTCTTAGATAGAATATAGGCTAACTTATCCTAAGAAAGTCGTAGTTTTATTATTTATATTAATATAGATAGAGATAATAATACTATTCTCGGAAAAGAGAGTAATAACTCGCGATCTATTTTTTAGCTATTATCTTAGTAGTTTCTATCGTTAAAGGAACTAAAAAGTCTATCTAGGTCGTTAATATTCGTATCTCTATAGAAAGGCATTTTTCTAGGATATAAAAGGAAGAAAGGGATAGATAAAAGAAGACTAGGTATATATATAGGGAAACGTTATTGTAATAACGTTTACGACTAGCTTATAATAAATAGAAAAGCGACTAGCTATATAGCCGGCTATAGAGGAAAGGCCTACTCTATCTCGGCCGTTATATCGTAAGGTTCGTATATTAAAGAGATATACTTAGAAGAGCGTAGTATCTATAGAGAACTCATTTTCCCTATTATAGATAGGATTCATAAGATAAGAAGCTAGTAGGGCTATAAGCTATACTTATTCGAATATAGTATAGGTAAGGTAATAGCTACTTACCTAGAGCCGGCTATATAGCCCTAAGCTCTATATTACCTAAGACTAACGAAGTCCCTTTTTTCTAGGCTAGCTTATAGTTACTTTACTTATTACTTATTAGTAGTTCCGCTAGTAAACGCTCTCTTTAAAGGTATTATAATTTCGTAGATACGAAAGCGTAGTACTTAATTTAGGGCTACGCTTAGATAAATAGTATATATAGCTAAGGTCCGTATAGCGTAGGGTATAAGGAAGTCCTACTCTTCTAAGGGGAACCTTCTTCCTTATTGTCTACTTGCCTACGGCCTAAGGCACTAATCGAACACTCTCTAGGGGCGTCTTTATATATCGTGCCTTGTACTATATATTATCGCTCTTCCTTTGTTATTGTTCTAGTTATTCTTGGTTTCTATATACCTCCGGTCGTCTACCCGTCCCTTACTAGGTAGCCTTCTTACGTACAATACTAAGCGAGACATTGAGGCTAGCGCTAGTAGGGAGTTATAGTCGGGGTTTACGTCGTAGTAGGCGTAGCAAGGTTAGTATAGCTACGCGATAGGCTACCCATGTTAGTAATAGTAGTAGCGCAAAACTTAATAAGGAAGTTAGTAGTAATATTACTATTCTACTACTTCTACTAACTTCTACGTCTCTAGCTATTACTATAGATCCGGAAGAAGAAGAATACGATCTTATAGCCCTATTTACTAATCGCTAACTACCGCTAATCTAGTTCAATATTAGTAGTTAGAATAGACAAGGCTCTTAGTAGTAATTAGCTCTATTTGCGCTACAATTTGGCTTCTTAGATTTTATAGCGTAGAGCTACTAATAAGTGCCTCCTTAACCTAGCTCTTAATTAGTAGGTTCTTAAGGTTCTTAACGTACGCTCGGCTATCTAGACTCTACCTAAAACGAAGAAGAACTTGATACCGATAGCCTCCCGAAGTACCTAGGTAATAAGGCCTCCGAAAGAGAGGTTGTAAATTAGCGCGTTAGAAGAGAGGTTATATTAAAAGAAAAGAACCCTCCGCTACCCTATCAACCTCTATAGCTACCGTTAGATTAGCCATTACCTCAATAGTAGGCATAGTAAGGTTAGTCTCTTCGCCCTAAGTTATCTAGTAATATACTAGAAGAAGTAAGAAGACCTATTAAAGAGTCTATCGATACTACGATCGACTATTCCTATATTAACGCTATCTATACTTTAATATTCGATAGCGAAGACCTTACCAAATTGCTACTAGAACGCTAGTATATAGCCGATATACCTATAAGCTATATAGCTAAGTAGTACGATACTACGATAGGCAAGGATATAGAAGTACGGCTTAGTATACCTAAAGCCTTACTACTATTAGTAGTAGTATAGATTAGATACTTTGAGCTATTTAGATTCTACCTATTCTTAATACACTATCGTAACCAAAGTGCTATATCCGCTTTAGTATTATTCAAGACTCTTAGTGTTTTTCTATAGACAATATTAGACTTCGATTATAGCTACGAATAGTCTACTATACGAGAAGTTATACTAGATACATAGAAGAACGCCTAATTAAAGGGCTACCTTAATCTAGATATCTAGAAGATTATAGATAGAATAATAAGAGGTCGTATTGTTATAGTACGCGAAAAGATTAACCTATAGAGGCTATAAATACCTCCCTCTAGTACCTCTAACCCAAGGAAGAGACCTAATTATACGCTAGATACGCTATCTAAAAAGTAGAAGGATAGGCTTCGCGAAGAGTACTATAGTATACCTTGTCTATATTGGAATAATAGCTACTCTCGGTAGTATAGATATAATGGAATAGAGCGAGAGGAAGGTAGATTTAATAGGTACTACTACGAGTATAAGTATAGTAAATACTCGCTAGAGCGGTAGCGATACGACCTACTATCGAAAGCGTATAACTATAATAAATTAGATAAGTCCTGCCCGTCTAGGAAGTAACTATATTAGTTACTACTCCTACTAAGCGAACAAGAATAATAGTTAATAGATATAGAAGATACCGAAGCGCTATTGCTATAGTCGCCTTTGCCTAGTACTACGCGGCCTAATACTATCCTCAATTACGACGTTTGTTTAGCGATAATACTCCTACTACTTAGTTAATCGCCGCTTAACGTAAGAGTATAGAAATCGCTCTTGCGCGACTATCTAGGCAATCTTAGGGAAGTTCTATACTATATTATCCTTTATAGTATAGATATCGGCTATTAGGGTACTAGACTAGCGAGCTACTATCTACTAGAAGAAGGGTATCGCAAATATCCTAAAAACTAGGTACGCCGGAAGAGGTATAACTACGCCTTAGCTAAGCTAGACCTAAGCGAAATAAGCAAGTAGTTAGCGGACGAATTAGACAACTACTACATTACTAAAGTACTAGCATTAGATAAGGACTCCCTTGTTATCTTACTACAAGGTTTAGTTACAAAGTACGATAGCGGATTCCGACGAATATACGACCTCTTATACCCTAAGGGCTATTCCGTTAACGACTTTATAAATAAGGCCCGTAGAGCGCTTAGATATACGCTATTCGACGAGGTAGTTAACAAAGTTCGTAGCTTCGGACCTACTATAGTAATTATTAAACGAGACGTTAAATTAGCTTTTCGGAATGTACTAGTCGTTCTATTCTAGCGCTTCTTACTCGCTATTGAATAGCAAGGCTCCTTCTACTACGAGAACTACCTCCCGTTTAGATTACGGATAGCTCTATAGATATTTAACCTCTTCGTAGAAGCCCTATACTAGCTCCTCGAAAGGCAATTAGCTACATTTATTAGTAGTAACAAGGTCGCTTTACTATACTATCTAGACGACTTTATTTTTATCGTTACTAGTAGCGAGTACGACGCCTTGCAAGCGGTAAAACAAGGCTAGTTACAATTAACTAAAGAACTTGGTATTCTACGTAACGATAAGAAGGACGTCGAGGGTACTTTAGTAGAAGTTCTTAGTATCTAGATTAATACTACCTCTATGAGGGTTACGTTGTCTACTAAAAAACGCAACCGCTTACTATACCTACTAAAGGACTTGCTACAAGCCTAATTAATAACCCTTAAACTTGCTATATCGATAGCGGGATACCTATCGTAGGTAGTACGAGTAATACTAATAGGTAGAGCCTTTAATACTAAGTTGTAGCCCTTTATAGCCTTATTCTAAGGTAGAGCTAGTATACGAAGAAGGTTGCCTTACGATATTAGAGATAATCTCTAATAGTAGTAAGAAGCGCTAAAAGTATTCGAAGGTACTCGCATTATCGATACTTCTACTATACTAGTTATTTACCTATTTACTAACGCTTCTAACTACGGTTTAGGAGCCTTCTAGTTTAGGTAGATAGAAGCTAACAATAACGACTAGAATTCCAACCTTTACAAACTATCTACTATTAATACTTTCGCCGTCGCGAGAAGACAATAGCTCTTAACGGACATCTAAGTTACTAAGATTAACGCTATCCTACTTACGCTAGAATAATGGTTATAGAAATAGAAGTACTATAGATTAATAGTATATATCGATAACACAACCGCCTTCTATAGCTTTAACAAGTACTCGGTTAGGTTAATGCTAGGCGTAGACCTCTTGCGTAAAGCGCTCTTAATTGTACTATAATACAAGATAACGATCTAAGTAACTTAGCTCCCGAGCGCTAACAATAGCCTTACCGATGCTTTATCTCGCTTCGATTTCAAGAGGGTTACTAACCTATCCAATCTATAGATAAACTAATAGCTAGTATTCTAACTTAGTAGCTCTAATAAGTAAACCTACTATAGGTATAGGTAGTACTATTATAGCGTAGCCTTGTAACGAAGACTACGAGAGCGAGCTATAACTCTACTATTAAGCAATACGTAGCCTTCGCTACGGCATCCGGAAGCTTACCGTTCCTAGTAATAAAGCTACTACTAGCGGCGTTTATTAAACACAAGTCGTTTAGAAGTACTAAGATTTAGGGATAGTCGCTAAGTATATATCTATCCGCTATTAGATCGATGTACGTAGACCTAGACCTTCTAATAGACATTTTCGAGTCCTACTTTATTAAGAGATTGCTAGCTAGCGCAATATCGACTAATCCTCCTATCGATAATAGGAAATACAATAGGTAACCCATTAACGAATATATCCTCTAATAGCTACTATTCGAACCGCCCTACAATTTCGAAGAGGCTAATCTTAACGCCTATATAACGCTATCGTTCTATAGCCTGTTCCGAGCCGGTAAACTAATATACGAGAAGATACGCTATATTAGCTTATCGCGCTAGTATATAGAACATATTATACGGTCCGATATAACCTTCTTACTTCAATAGGTTACCGGCGGCTCGTTAGAATAAGCTACTATAAGACTTAAACGGTTAAAGACCGACCTTCTTTATTAAGGAATTATTATCCGCCTAGTAGCTACTAGAAAGGCAACCTATATAGTATTCTACTTGAAGCGCCTAGTCGACTTCGATCGTAGACCGCCAATATACCTACTATTCGTACTCTATATAGGCAATAGTACTAGCGCCTTTACTTATACTATAGTCGTTATACGAATATAAGCAAGATTGAAAGAGCTTAGCCTCGAGGCAAGAAGGTATATAGGGCACTTATTTAGGATAGGTAGCGCTTAATACGTAAAGCTTAATAGAGTAAGCGACTATAAACTACAATGCCTAGGTAGGTAGAAGTTAGAAGCCTTTAAGAGATACGTTAAGCTCTCTACGAACTATAAGGCTATATTAGAGCTAAGTCTTAGGGCATAGATAGGCAGAACTATTAGGTAGTAAAGGTATAATTGCCTAACGCAAGAGCTCGGGAAGGGATCTAAGTTCTATAAAGGCTACGCTCCTAGTAGTTACACTATCGTTAGCCTAACGGTTAGGTATCTTACTAGGCTCTACTTAGGCCTCTACTAACTATTATATGCGCTATATAGTGTCATATGCACTATTATAGGCGCTATGCTAGTTTAGTAAGCGCCTCGCCCCCTAATAGTTATTTACTTAGTACCGAAGACCTATAGAAGTATAGATAGCTAAGGTCCGTATAGCGTAGGGCATAAGGAAGTCCTACTCTTCCGAGGGGAACCTTCTTCCTTATTGTCTACTTGCCTACGGCCTAAGGCACTAATCGAACACTCTCCTACCCGCCGCGCCCTTAATAGTATAGATAGACGCAATTTCATTTACTAGGGCCTCTACTAACTATTATATACGCTATGTAGTATTATATGTACTATTATAGGCGCTATGCTAGTTTATTAAGCGCCTCGCCCCCTAATAGTTATTCACTTAGTACCGAAGACCTATAGAAGTATAGACGCGTTATTATAGTATTGTAAAAAGATATCGAGGGATTAACGGAAAGATCGGTTTAAGCAAAGTAGCGCTATATATTATATAAAATCTTGCTTACTACAAGATCGAATACTATAGTTCCTCTCGCGAACTCCTTTTTACTATCGTCGATAGAATTTATTAGAAATAAAGTTAGGGGCGCTATAAGCTATACTTGTTCGAGTATAGTCTAGGTAAGGTAATAGTAACTTACCTATAGCTAGCTATATAGCCGGCTAGCGACTATTAAATAGACGAAGAATATACTATTACTATTGACTTCTAGTATGCTATATTACTTACTCGAGCTTGCCGCCGAGCTAACAAATCGCATCTATAAATACGCCTTAATAAAGGATCGAAGGGCGTAGTATCTATAATAAACTCTTTTTTACCGATATCGATAGACTTCTTTAGATATAACGCTAAAGGCGCTATAAGCTATACTTATTCGAGTAAAGTACGAGTAAAGTAATAACTCCTTACCTATAGCTAGCTATATATACGACTAACTTAATAAGATATAGCTATATATCCTCGCCGTCTCGATCTATCTAAATCTAGTCGAGGATAAGGTTTGTAAGGTACTCGAGGAGGTCGTCGCTATTTAGTCGTAGTAGCGTTCGTAAGATCTAGTTGCGAAAGAGCCCTATAGACTTAGTAAAGATAGAAGGCTAGTAGTAATCGGTATAGTAGACGCGGTCTATTTATATTAAGATATCCGTTAGTATACCTATATAGACCTAGTAATCCTACTATACTATCTTTAGCTCTATTAGAAACCTTTCGCCTACTATAAGTTGCTCTAAAACTATAAGATAAGAAACTAGAGGTATAGTAGACTATACTTATTCGAGTATAGTATAGGTAAGGTAACAATTGCTTACCTATAGCTAGCTAGCTATATACCGACTAATAGACTAGTAGACTATTAAACGATAGTATCCGCATAAGAGATAGTATATATAATAATATATATTCCGAGACTATCGAGAGGAGAGAGTATCTTTAACTTGTTATAGATAACTTTTTACATATCCTTAAACTAAATCTTGCTTCCTATATTAAAGGTATAGACGAGCTATAATGCCTATTTAGTCTTCTACTTTAGTATACTATTATTGTCTAGGTAAGGTAATAGCTACTTACCTATAGCTAGCTATATAGCTAATCGTTTTTCTAGCTTAACCTCTAGTTACTTTACTTAATGCTTATAGGTAGTTACATAGTAGCGTTATACATTATATAAGATCTTCCTTTGTATCTTTTGTTAGACTTTTCTATCCTTAGCTTTATTATCGTCGATAGAATTAATTAGAAATGAAGTTAGGGACATCGTTAGCTATAGTTGTTTAAGTATAGTCTAGGTAAGGTAATAGCTACTTACCTATAGCCGGCTATATAGCCGGCCGTTTTTCTAGCTTAATCTCTAGTTACTTTACTTAATACTTGTCGGTAGTTACGTAGTAGCGCTATATATCGTATAAGATCTTCTTATATATCTTTTGTTATACTTTTCTATCCTTAGCTTTATTCTCGTCGATAGAATTTATTAGAAATAAAGTTAGGGGCGCTATAAGCTATACTTGTTCGAGTATAGTCTAGGTAAGGTAATAGTATCTTACCTATAGCTAGCTATATAGCTAGCTAGCGACTATTAGATAGACGAAGAATATACTATTACTATTAACTTCTAGTAAGCTATATTACTTACTCGAGCTTACTACCGAGCTAATAAATCGCTTAGGATTATGTCCTAATAAAAGGATCGAAGGGCGTAGTATCTATAGCGAACTCTTTTTTACTATTATTAATAGAATTCTTTAGATACGAAGTTAGGCATACTATAAGCTATACTTATTCGAGTATAGCCTAGGTAAGGTAATAGCTACTTACCTATAGCTAGCTATATAGCTAGCTATTCTTCTAGCTTAACCTCTAGTTACTTTACTTAATACTTATTAGTAGTTACGTAGTAGTACTTTATATCGTAAAAGATCTCCCTTAATATATACTAAAGAACGCGATATGATATATCTATAGCGAGCTCCTTTATACTATCGTTAATAGAATTCAAGAGATAGGAAGCGAGAGGCTCTATATACTATACTTATCGGAGTTTAGTATAGATAAGGTAACGACTACTTACTTATTACTAGCCGGTTTTCTAGCTTACTTTCTAGTTACTTAACTTAGTACTTATTAGTAGTTACGTAGTAGCGCTATATATCGTATAAGATCTTCCTTTATATCTTTTATTATATTCTTCTATCTTTAGCTTCGTACTTCCTTTACTCAAATTATAGATACTAAAGGACGACTCTAGGATATATATACCTATTAATCCTAAAGTGAGCTACATCTTGAAAGTATTATCTACCTTCTACTTACTACTAACGTCGTAGATTAGGATTAGCTTGTATATATTAAAGTATATATTAATATCTCTTTTATACTCTTATTAATAGAATTCGAGAGATAGGAAGTAAGAGGCGCTATCTACTATACTTCTTCGAGTATAGTATAGGTAGAATAATAACTTCTTACCTATAGCTAGCTATACTATATCTCCTAACTATTTCTCCTTAAAGCTTACGACCTTCTAATATAGCTCTTAGCTCTTCTTATTTAATATAATTTTGTATACTATACGATATAGCTCTTTAAATAAGAGTATAGATATATTCTTAGTATAGAAAGTTTAGTATAGAGTAAAGTAAATAATATATACTCTACGTAGTAGATAGATCTTAGTAAAGCCTCTATCTATAAGCGAGGCTATATCGCTATCCTTCTTTCTTTATCCCTTAGTACTACCAAATGTGTCTATCCTATAAGGATAGAGATAGAGGAGTAGGTATTATATAATGTTCGGCTACTACCTCCTAGATAGCCTAGTAGATTAGGTATAATCCGAGAAATTAAATCTAGGTTTAGTTTCTTAGTAGGAACTAGACGATTGGTTTAGGTTCGAATTCTAGGATCTATACTAATTTTAGGTCGCAACTTAGACTTTTTCTAGATTATATAAGCGTTACTAAAAAGACTAGCTATACTACCGGCTATATAAAGGAAGCTTTACTTTCGTACTACTTAGTACTCTTTCTATTATATCTATCTATCGCCTAGGTCGCTATTGCTATAGAAACCTTATATAGGTTACGTTATAAATTTTAGAGCTTTATTACTAATTCTTACGTTACGAAAACTTCGATATTAATATCCTATAATAACTATACAAGATAGCTCGAGATAAGCGTCCTACTTAGCCTACTATATATAGTAGTAATTAGTAACTACATTAAGGCGACTATAAGCTTAGTAACTATATCTACGAAAAAAAAACATGTCTAACTCCTAGGCTAAGGCGCTAGCGCCTACGAGCATAGGAGACACGAGTATACCTTCCTAGAAACAATACCGCGACGGTAGACCTAAGGAAAGGTAGAGGGAGGGAGGGATCTAGCCTCTACCCTAAAGCTAGGCCAAAGGCTAACCAATACCTAAACTAGGCCCTAAAGGCCTAAAAGAATAGCCTAATTAGCTAAAAACGAGTAGAAACATCTAAAGGAACCTACAAACCCTAATAGAAGATATTTAAAAGGTACTAGATACTCCCTAGGCCCTAGATTTCGTCTCCCTCCTCTCCCTCCTCTAGCGGGCCTAGACCTAGCTACTATACTAATTGAAAGATACCGATACTACAAACATCCTCTAAACCTATCTATAGAACCTCTAAACTACTACGAAAGTACCTAAGCTAAGAACATAGGCATAGGCTACCTCCTAAGGCTAGCTAGCTATACTAAGCGTATAGAGAATTCCCCTTAAAAGTTATATAATTACAATTAGGATAGCCTATAAGGAGGAGCAAGAAAAGATAAAAGGCCTTACTAACTAAGAAATACTTTAGGGAGCTAAGGACCTAAGGGTAATTACTATTAAGAAACTTAAGAGCGGTAATATATAGGTATTTGTAGTATCTAAATCCGCTAAAGACAAGTTAATAAATAAACTAGGGTAGATATAGAAGACACTCCCTAGCGCTATAGTAGAGGCTTTAATATACTAGGTACTAGTCTACGGCTTTAAGGCCGTAGGATTCAATCCTAAGGACCTAAGCTACGTATATAAAATCTAGGAAGAAAACGGAAGACTCTACCCGAATCTTAGGATATCCTAGGTAGCCTAGCTAAAGAGCCGAAAGGCTATAGAAGGCAAGATACACTCCTCTATTATCCTAAACATACAAAGCGTAGCTTAAGTAAGGGAAATTATATAGAAAGGCCTTATATCCTAAGGCACTCTCCTTACTATAGAGGAATTCGATCCGAAGCAAAGACCTATGCAATGCCTAAAGTATAGATAATTTAGGTACGTTGCAAAGTACTATAGAGCCGAATAGGTATATAGAAAATGCGTAGGACTATATAGAACGGATAAATGCTAAGGAATAATAAGGAAATATAGTAACTACTAAGGTACCTATATAGTATAGTTAGTATTATGCAAGGTAAAACAAGTAGCTATTACGAAAGCAAGGACGTTTAGGGACTAAGCAATAAAGAGCTAGAACTACCTAACCTACCTAAAAGACCCGAGGGACCTAGAAGGGTAGACAACTATTAGGTCTAAGAGAAAAGTTAGAAGTATAAGCCTAGATCTAGATATAGACGAGAGGTTAAGAAGACTACTAGGGAAACTAATAGGCATAAATTCTATTACCCTAGTAGGTAGATTGTAGAATACTAAGATCTCATCGCTATTACCCCTAGCTATAGGCTAAGAAGGGCAACTAAGCCAAAGCTAGAGCTAGGAAGCGATAGAAGATATATAGGCATACTAGAACGCCTAAGATAAATAGTAGCTAGGGGTAGCTTACTATCCTATAGTATAACACTAACCATAGTATAGACAAGATCTCAATCCTATTCCTCTAATAGCTAGATCCGAAAGAGTACTAGATAATAGCAATCTAGGAACTATGGATTAGCCCTAGTAATAGGAATATAGTAGTATACCTAGGGTACTATACTATACTCCTAGGAGTAGTATACCTAAGGGTTACTATATACGTATCTAAGGAAATTAGTATGTAAATATAGAATACAAAAGAATACTCGGGAGATATAATTTTAGTTAGACTCCTTATAGGAGGAAGATAGGTTAACATCCTAAATTGCTATAACCTATCTAGCCCTACTAGAGACTATGCCCTAGGTACCCTCCTACTAATAGAGGATGTAACCTAGGGAAAAGAGGAAGAAGAGATTATCTTACTAGGAGACTTTAACCTATACTACCCTAGATAGGGAGGCAATAATACCTAGAACTAATATTAGGTAGTAGACTACCTTATTACTATTATAGAAAAGGCTAACCTTAACCTACTACTAGAGCCGGGCACGATTACATAGGAGACTCCTAAGAGCTACTAGACCCTAGACCTAGTATTCGGGAGTACGGGAATCTAATAAGATATATAGGAATATAGAATAAGGATAGACTTAGAAATAGGATTAGACTATGTACCGATCCAAACTACAATCCTATAGGCCTAGACTAGTACTAGAACCTAGATATAAAGACTATAATAGAAAAAGGTAGACTAGGACAAAATTAGGGCTAAGGTAAAGAAGGAGGTACAAGAAATCTCGACTAGAACAATAGATATACTATAATAGCTCGATGCGATAGCCTAGGAGGTCTAAGAGATGCTTACTAAGATAATCCAAGAGGATATCCTAAAGGCCAAACTGTCTAAGTATACCAAAATAACCTAGTTAAAGGAGTATAGCAAAGTAGTAAAAAAGATAAGATATCTAAAGAGGGAATAGAGCCAAGATAGAATAGAAGGAAACCTAGTAGTATACCTAATAGCCTTATAGGCTAAGGGCAAGTAGATTAGGAAAGATAGAAACCTAGGCTAGAGAGACATAGTTAAAGAAATTACTAAGGACCCGAATAGGATCTAGAAGCTAGCTAGGTAGGCTAGGGAAGGGATAGGACAAAGGTACCCCCTTCTATAGTTCCTAGAGCTTAAGGATAAGGATAGTATAATACAAATAGAGAACCAAGGGAAAGTAGAAGTATTAGCCTAACACTTCTTTCTAGAGCCGAGGGAAGCTAACCTAGAAGACATACAAAATGTATCCTACCTAAGCCCATTCTAGATAGAGGAAGAAGTTAGAATAGGAGAACTCTAGAAAGTACTTAATAGGCTCCCTAAGGGTAAAGCCCTAGGACCTAACTAGATTATTAACCTAATACTCAAGGAATGTAGATAGGAACTTGGACCTATGCTATATAAGCTCTTTATAGTATATCTATAACAAGGATACTACCCTAAACCATTTAAACACTCTATAATAGTAGTCCTAAAGAAACTATAGAAGCCGGACTATACTAAACTAGGAGTATATAGACCTATAGCACTACTAAACATCCTAATAAAGATCCTAGAGGCTATCGTTATAGGGAGAATAAGCAAAGAAGTAGAGGCAAGGGATCTCCTTCTATAATCCTAAATAGGAGCTAGATTAGGAAGATCTACTATATTAGCCCTTAAGCTAATAATAGAGTAGGTCTAGACAGTCTAGAAAATAGACCTAACAATAGTAGCATTAATACTATACTTAGACATATTAGGAGTATTCGATAATGTATTACACTAAAGACTAATATATAATATTAGGATAAAAGTATACCTACGGTATATTATACAATTTATCTAGTTATTCCTTTAGGATAGGACTACCTACCTTAGACTTAGAGAATACATAGATTAGGCAAGACCCTAAACGACTAGAATACTACAAGGATTAACCCTCTTACTAATCCTATTCCTATTCTTTGTATCTCTACTCCTCCCTAACCTCGAGGGTAAGGGAACTATACTAATAGGATTTATAGACGACTCTAATATCCTTATATATAGGAAAACTATAGAAGGGAACTATAGAAAGCTAGAGATAGTATACGACAAATGTATACAATAGGTAGCAAAGTATAGGGCTACTTTTGCACTATAGAAGTACTAACTAATCTACTTTACTAGGAGTAGAATAAGACATAACCTATAGGCTATAGTTAATATAATAGGGTTTAAGGATAGACCTACTCTATCTCTTAGATTACTAGGAGTTCAGGTAGACTCGAAACTATAGTAGGGCCTATATATCAAGAAAGTAGTAGAGAAAGGCATATCCTAGATGCTTTTACTCTAAAGGTTATGTAAATCTATATAGGGAGTATTATTCTAGAAGGCAAAATACCTATACACTATAGTAGTAAGGCCTACTATAACATATAGAGCTAAAGTCTAGATAATACTAGAAGGACTACCTAGACATAGAAAAGGGGCTACCCTAGGGCTAGAAAAGGTCCAAAACTAGGCACTAAGGCATATTATAGGAGTATATAAGAGTATAGTAGAGGGGGTCCTCTAAAGGGAAGTATAGATCCTACCTATCTCTCTATATATATAAGAGATAGCAAGATAATAGTTAGTTAAGATAAAGGACAAACCGGCTACTAAGTATACCTAGGAGAGGTGCAAGAAGGTCTAGGGAGAATGTAGGAGGAATAGGGGCATAGCCTAAGTATAAGACCTCAAGATAAGGTAGAGCTAGCTAGTAGAATAGGTTAATAGGTAGACTAGGGAATACATCTAATAGGGAGGAATAATGCCTAAGTATTAGTAGATATATTAAAGATAGAATATATAATAGGAAAGCTAAGTTAGGAAGAGGTAGGTATCCTAATAGGGCTAACAACTCCCTATAGCCTAGTAGAAAGGGCTAAAAGGTAGGGAAATATACTAAGGATAGACAAGGAAGTAAAGCACAATAGCAACCCTAATTAGGACTAAATATATTAGCCTAAACGTATACTTAATAAGGAGGAGGGTTCTAGGTAGGACACTAGAGTATATATATAGATATAGGGCCTAGATACCTAAGCACGTTATACTCTTCTACCTAGAGAGCAAAAGGATAAGGAACTAACTTATCTAGAGGATAGGATTATCGTAGTAGGAGCTTATCTAGACTAAGAGAGGCCTAAACGAAGTAACTAGGTAGATAATTAAGGAGGGCCTCCTAGAATAGTTCTCCCTTACAAAGGAGGAGCTAGAAAAGGAGGAGGAGGAAGGGAGGAAGTAAATAGGAGCCTAGTAAGAGGAAGGAGCTATAGAGATCCTCTCTATATCCTATAGCCCAAACGGATAATAAGGGTAGGGATAGAATCCTACAAAATAGGAAGGAGATAAAGGGTTTTGTACCGGGGGCTATAGGCTAAGGGCTTTTACCTCTAAGAACAAATAGGGATAGCTACTTGTCTAGTAGTTGGAATAGTATAGTAATGCAAGAATTTACTACTACTACTATATCTACGACACGAAAAAAAAACCTAGTAATCGCGTATTAAGCCTAAAGCGTCGTAAGACAAAAGAGGAGTATTCTATATATAGGAAGACTATAGTAGATACAAAACGAGTCTTATAGATATCTAAGACTAAATAAGCCTTAAGAAAGAAGAAAAGAGCTAAGTAAACTATATTATAATAGTAGCTAGAGAAGTAGAAGGAGAGATCTAAGTAGGATAAAGCTATATTCTAGTAGAAAAGCAAGGCCGAACAAGAAGAGAAGCTATCTAACCTAAGATTAGTCTTCTTATAGTAGAGGAATAGAAGGTAAGTATTACTATACCTAGCTATATAGCCGGCCTTATTAGATTCATTATTAATCGAATACTAATATAATCTAGGAAAGAGATTGAGGTAAAGGATAAAGAGGATATATTTAATAAATATATAGTAGTAGATATTTTAACTAGTATAAGCTTAATAGAGATAGTACTTAATAATTATCTAATAGAATAGTACGAATAAAGCGACTTAGATATAAAAGATCTATCTATAGATTCTAAGAACTAGGATTTTATTAATCTAAGTTAGGCTCTTACTCTAAGTTATAAAGCTAAGATATAAGAGGTAGCTAAGGAGCTTTACTACTTGAAATTTCTCGATATCGAGTTTCGCGTAGTATATATATATTAGTATAAGGCTATTTATTCGATGTAGAGAGAGCTATAGCTAATTAAGAAGTTTGAGAGGAATGCAAATACTAAGGTCTAGATTAGAAAGCTATTAAAGGTAGTAGGAAATAGTAGAGTTTAGATATATCCTTTATACTTGGCTATATAGCTAGCTAAAAAGTTAGATCTTACTAACAATTCTATAGAAAGCTTTAAGTTAGGGATACTTCCTTCTACTATACGAAATCTATATCCTTACTAAGTATATAGTTATTCGAAATATTAATATATAGGACAAAAGCTTTCTACTATACTTTAGGAGTACGCCTCGCTTAGATTAGCCTAGCTAGTAGCCTTAGAACTATGATCTCTACTACTACTACTTAAAGGATATAGTATATCTAGGACGTAGTAGAGCAAAAACTCTCTACTATTACTTCGATATTAAGAGGAAGTAGCTAGAAGAGACGAATAGGTACTATAAGATACTAGCTAAGCTAGGCTATAAGGGAATATTAAAGCTAACGTACTTCTTAACAATGTATCTTAGTAACTCGAATAATGGAATATGTCTTAGCTTAAGGTAAGTAGCTATAGACTATATATACTCTACTTATATAGTAGTAGATACTACTAGAGTATAGTAGACGACTAAAGATATAGTTATATAAGATACTAAGTAGATAGCTATAGACTAGCTCGTATAGTAGTTTATATAACTACTAAAATAAAGATTATAAGTACGTAACTATATATCCCGGAATTTCTATCCTTCTTACTAGCCTAGCTACCTATATTATTTAAATTTTGTCTTATATCTAGCTATCTATAATTTTATATTATAGTTCGGACCTTTTTACCTTTCTTTCTTACTTTAATAGTAATCTATCCGATTATTAAAGCTCCTTAGGACTCTTAGTTATTAATCCTAAGATTGCTATTAAAGTCGCTATTTTACTATATTTACAAGCTACTATACCTCTAAATACTAACCTCCTCAATATTCCTACTATCCTAAATACTAGTTTATTACTAAGGCTACGAATAACAAGGTCGTAATTATACTCTAGATAGTTATTAGGAATATAGACTAGATCTTAAGGATAAGGAGGAAACAATAGAGCTTTAAGTCTATCTATCCAAAGTCCTCTAGGAAGACGAAATAATACCTTACTATTAACTATTCGAACAAGAAGTAATTTAGTAGAGGCTTAGTCCTTTAGTAAAGATAGTTAACATTCTTGTTAATCTTCGGTATTAATAGCTCGACGAAATCTCTTCTCTTCTAAGAATACTTAATTAGGGGCCCTATTAGTTATTGATCCAGCTATCTTCGATAAACGGGATAATGTTTATATCTAGAAGAAGGAATATTACGAGCCTTTTCATTAACGGGTCCGAGAGACCTAGTAGAATATAGTAAAAAGCTCTAGTTATCCCTTACTTTAGAGGCTATAGAATATCTAGAAGTTTCTTATTAATTAGGCAAGTAAGGATAGGAATAGTTTTATCTAGAAGTATTTAACTAAAGGAGCTATATATAGGATAGTTACTATACTCGATAGGCTTAAGGGTTAGCTAGTAGTAATATGTAATTTCTATAGGCTAGTTATAAAGCATCCATTAATTAGGAATAGTAATACTACTACTATAAAGTATTTAAAGACTCAAAACTATTATTTAGTATAGGGGAATTAATAGGAGGAGATAGATACCGAACTTTAGACTAAGGTAAGAGTACTTCCCTATAGCTAGCTATATACTAGCTATATACTAGCTACTTAGGATATAATGAATAAGTCTAACAATATTATAGTAAGGAAAGAAGGACACATATATAGTCAACGCTAGTAAATATAGTCTCGAGGATTTCTATTAACTAGTAAACGAGATAATTATCGTTAATAGACTTCTAGAAGACTTCTTCGAGAGGAAATTGGTTTAAAAAACGTACTACTACTTTACTAATAATCTACCTCTATTTCTCTTAGCGAATACTTAATATAGTAATTTTATATAAAATATAGAGAGTACTATAAAAGAGATTAAGGATCTAGTAGTACTAGCTAACTAAGTAGTAATCGCAATTAACGGCTAGTTAAATAGGACAATATAGGCATTATTCCTCTCTATTATACTTTATTTTATCGATAAGCAATAGAAATACTATAAGTTGTTAGAATATATAGTCTAGTTAGTAACCTAGCAAGGGATGCCAAGGTAGACTAGATTACATAATAACTATTATGTAACTAATCCAAGCTAACACCTTTCAGGTTTAGCTCTAACCTATAGATAACAATAACATACCTACTATTCCTACTTTAGCCCCTACTACTCCTTGTAGCTTCTATTGTAGTTTATAATCCATTTATACCTATCGGCCCTCCTTAGCTCGATAGGTTATAAGCCCGGGTTTACAACTACAAGGTAGAAAGACTAAAGCAGTATAGGTTACTCCTAAACCTATAAGTCTAGTCCTAGAAGGAAGAGGCAAAATAGGAGAGGGAGACTTGAGGTAGACCTATACACATTGCATAAAGAAGCCCTATACATATAAGCTATGAAAGAACCTAGTAAGGCACACTTGCTTAAGGCGTATTGGATCGCTTAGAGTGTAAAGGGAATAGATAAGCCTAAGTCTTGAGCACCTTTAGATAAGCCTTAGATTTAGTACTTAGTACTACTAATACCCTAA
>LFZO01000651.1:0-27475 GCA_001578225.1 Pseudocercospora musae
AAAGCTAGAGGAAATGGGATTCTACTAGTTAGAGGTAGACCTATGTTTACTTATCTATAGAGGAAGGAACCTAATGGTTCTTACCTATGTAGATAACATCCCTATTATAGTACTAAAGCTAGAAGATATTCTTTAGTTTAAGAGGGAACTAGGCAAGGTATTTAAGATTAAAGATCTAGGTAAACTAACCAAGATTCTTAGAATAAAGCTTACTAGAGATAGACCTAATAGTACTCTAAAGCTTAACTAAGAATACTATATCTAGGAAAACCTTGCAAAGTTTGGAATAACTAAGGAAATAGCCTATCTAACCTTATTACTACTTAATAGCTATGAAAGTCTAAGGAAATCTAACTTAGATAAAGAAAGGTATAATAAGACTAAGTACTAGAGCTAGAATAGTACATAGATGTAGCCAATAACTATAATAAGACCTAACATTGCTTTTGCACTTAGAAGACTTAGATCATATGCATTAGATCTATCTAAGAGATATTTGAAAGCACTTAGGAAACTAGCTAGATACCTAAGATTATTCCTAAGCCTAGGATTAATGTTTAGGAGGGGAGGAGGAAAGCTAATAGGATATTTAGACTCTGATTATGTAATAGATAAAGCTAATAGAGTCTTAATCCTTAGAAGTATCTTCTTTCTCTATAGATTACTAGTTTCTTAGATAAGCAAGAAGCAAAAGTTAGTTACTATATTAACTATAGAAGCTAAGTACATAGCAATAAATGTATATACAAAGCAATCTTAGTTCCTTATAGTACTCCTAAGGGAGATGGACTATACATAGTTAGTAGGAGAATATTTATTCTAACTATTAATTAAAGGAAATTCTAATATAGTAAATAAAGTTAGACCTGTTTAGATTATAGGAGATAACCAAGTAGCCTTAACCTTAGTTAAAGATACCTATACCTATAAGAGATCAAAATATATTAATGTTAGTTTTAATAAGGTTAGAAATCTTTAGTAGTAAAGAAAGATTGTAGTAGAATATACTCTAATAAAAGAGATAGTAGCTAATAGCCGAACTAAGCTAAAGATAGGGCTATAGTTCTAGGAATTTATTAGACAATTGTAGCTCGTATAATATTAAAAGGAACAAAAGTACTTACTTAGAAGAGTTTAAACTCTACTAAGTAGGCAAATACTAGATCTAGGAATTAAACCTAGTAGATTAGATATACTATGCTAATCTAGAACCTACTATATCTAATTAGCTAATTAAAATTCTTATTAGATTGTATTAGTTAGAATTAGGATTTGTAGACTAACTAATCTAAGTAGGAGTATTAGAATATATAGTCTAGTTAGTAACCTAGCAAGGGATACTAAGGTAGACTAGATTACATAACGACCATTATATAACTCATCTAAGCTAATACCTTTTAGGTTTAGCTCCAACCTATAGAAAGAAATAACAATATACTAGCTATTCCTACTTTAGCCCCTACTATTCCTTGTAGCTTCTATTGTAGTATATAATCCATTTATACCTATCGGCCCTCCTTAGCTCGATACATATTAATATTAGTTTCAACAAGGTTAGAAATCTTTAGTAGTAAAGAAAGATTATAGTAGAATATACTCTAATAAAAGAGATAGTAGCTAATAGCCTAACTAAGCCAAAGATAGGGCTATAGTTCTAAGAATTCATTAGACAATTATAGCTAGCATAATATTAAAAGGGATAAAAGTACTTGCTTAGAAGAGTTTAAACTCTACTAAGTAACTAAATACTAGATCTAGGAATTGAACCTAGTAGATTAGATACACTATACTAATCTAGAAGCTACTACATCTAATTAGCTAATTGAAATTCTTATTAGATTGTATTAGTTAGAATTAGGATTTGTAGACTAACTAATCTAAGTAGGAGTGTTAGAATATATAGTCTAGTTAGTAACCTAGCAAGGGATACTAAGGTAGACTAGATTATATAATAACTATTATATAACTAATCCAAGCTAACACCTTTTAGGTTTAGCTCTAACCTATAGAAAATAACAATATACTAGCTATTCCTACTTTGGCCCCTACTATTCCTTGTAGCTTCTATTGTAGTTTATAATCCATTTATACCTATCGGCCCTCCTTAGCTCGATAACTAGTAGTATTCTTCCTATTTTAGTTCGTCCTTCTACTCGTCCTATTACTAGAATTTAGTCTTCTATATTAGGTAAAGAAGGACTACGATACTATAGATATCGCTAAAGGTCTCGAAAGTAGCTAAATAATATTTATTAAGCTTTTATTCTAACGTAGACGTCCTAGTAGGTTAGGTACAATCCGAGAAATTAGGTCTAGGTTCGGTTTCTTAGTAGGAACTAGACGATTGGTTTAGGTTCGGGTTCTAGGACCTATACTAATTTTAGGTTAGAACCCGGACTATTTCTAGGTTCTATAAGCGTTACTTAAAAGACTAGCTATACTACTAGCTATATAAAGGAAGCTTTACTTTTATACTACTTAGTACTCGTCCTATAGTATCTACGTATCGCCTAGGTCGCTATTACTATAAAAAGCTTAGGTAGGTTACGTTATAAATTTCTAAGCTATATTACTAATTCTTACCTTATAAAAACTTCGATATTAATATCCTATAATAACTACGCAAGATAGCTCGCGATAAGCGTATAGCTTAACCTACTATCTATAGTAGTACTTAGTAACTATATTAAGGCGACTACGAGCTTAGTAACTATATATATAACGAGGATAATGAACCTAATAATCGCATACCGAGCCTAAAGCGTCGTAAGACAAAAGAGGCGTATTCTATATATAGGAAGACTATACTAGATACAAAGCGAGTCTTATAAATATCTAAGACTTAATAAGCCTTAAGAAAGAAGAAAAGAGCTAAGTAAACTATATTCCGATAGTAGCTAGAGAAGTAGAAGGAGAGACCTAAGTAGGATAAAGCTACATTTTAGTAGAAAAGCAAGGCTAAACAAGAAGAGAAGCTATCTAGTCTAAGACTAGTCTTCTTATAGTAGAGGAATAGAGGCTTAGTTTCGCTATAGCGGGCTATATAGCCGGCCTTATTAAATTCATTATTAATCGAATACTAATATAATCTAGGAAAGAGATTAAGGTAAAGGACAAAGAGAGTCTACATAATAAATATATAGTAGTAGATGTTTTAACTAGCGTAAGCTTAAAAGAGATAGTACTCGACGATTACCTAATAGAATAGTATAAATAGAGTAACTCTAATATAAAAGATCTATTTACGGATTCTAAGAACTAGGACTTTATTAATCCAACTTAGCCTCTTACTCTAAGTTATAAAGCTAAGATACAAGAGGTAGCTAAGGAGCTTTACTATCTAAAATTTCTCGATATCGAGTTTTGCGTAGTATATATATATTAATATAAGGCTATTTATTCGATATAGAGAAAGCTATAGGTAATTAAGGAGTTTAAGAGGGGTATATAGACTAAGGTCTAGATTAGAAAGCTATTAAAAGTAGTAGGAAATAGTAGAGTTTAGGTATATCCTTTATAGCCGGCTATATAGCTAGCTATATAGCCGGCTAAAAAAGTTAGGTCTTACTAACAATTCTATAGAAAGCTTTAAGTTAGGGACGCTTTCCTATACTATACGAAATCTATACCTACGCTAAGCGCGCCGTTATTCGAAATATTAATATATAGGATAAAACCTTTCCGCTATACTTTAGAAGTACGCCTCGCTTAAATTTACTAGGCTACTAGCCTTAGAACTATAATCTCCGCCGCTACTACTTTAAGGATATAGTANGCTAAAAAGTTAGGTCTTACTAACAATTCTATAGAAAGCTTTAAGTTAGGGACGCTTTCCTATACTATACGAAATCTATACCTACGCTAAGCGCGCCGTTATTCGAAATATTAATATATAGGATAAAACCTTTCCGCTATACTTTAGAAGTACGCCTCGCTTAAATTTACTAGGCTACTAGCCTTAGAACTATAATCTCCGCCGCTACTACTTTAAGGATATAGTACGCCTAGGACGTAGTAGAGTAAAAGCTCTATACTATTACTTCAATATCGAGAGGAAGTAGCTCGAGGAGACGAGTAGGTACTATAAGATACTAGCTAAGCTAGGCTATAAGGGAATATTAAAGCTAACGTACCTCTTAACGATATGTCTTAGTAATTCGAAGAATAGAATATATCTTAGCTTAGGGCAGGTAGCTATAGACTATATATACTCTACTTATATAGTAGTAGATACCGCTAGAGTATAGTAGAAGAGCGAGGATATAGTTATAGAAGATACCGAGTAGATAGGTATAGACTAGTTCGTATAGTAGTTTATATAACTACTAAAATAAATATTATAAGTATACAACTATATATATCGGAATTTCTATCCTTATTACTAGCCTAGCTACCTATATTATTGAAATTATGCCTCGTACCTAGCTATCTATAATTTCATATTATAGTTCGGACGTTTTTAACTTTCTTTCTTACTTTAATAGTAGTCTATCTAACTATTAAAGCTCCTTAGGACTCTCGGTCGTTAATATCTAAGTCGCTATTTTCTTATATCTATAAGCTACTATGCCTCTAAATGCCGACCTCCTTAATATTCCTACTACCCTAAATCCTTGTTTATTACTAAGCCTATAAATAACAAGGTCGTAATCTCAATCTAGATAGTTATTAGGAGTACGGACTAGATCTTAAGAGTAATAAGGAAATAATAGAGCTTTAAGTCTATCTATCTAAAGTCCTCTACGAAGACGAAACAATCCCTTACTATCGACTATTTAAACAAGAAGTAGTCTAGTAGGATCTTAGTCCTTTAGTAGAGATAGTTAACGTTCCTATTAATCGTCGATATCGATAGCTCGACGAAATCTCTTCTCTCCTAAGAGTACTTAATTAAGGGCCCTCTTAGTTATTAATCTAGCGATCTTCGATAAATAGGATAATATTTATATCTAGGAGAAGGAATATTACGAGCCTTTTTATTAATAGGTCCGAGAGACCTAGTAGAATATAGTAAAAAGCTCTAGTTATTCCTCGCTTCGGAGGCTATAGAATATCTAGAAGTTTCTAGTTAATTAGGGAAGTAAGGATAGGAATAGTTTTATCTAGAAGTATTTAATTAAAGGAGCTATATATAGGACGATTGCTATACTCGATAGGCTTAAGGGCTAGCTAGTAGTAATGTACAAGTTCTATAGGCTAGTTATAAAGTATCTATTAATTAGGGATAGTAATACTCCTACTACGAAGTATTTAAAGACTCAAAAATATCGTTTAGTATAGGGGAATCGATAGGACGAGGTAGATACCGAATTTCGCGCTAAGGTAAGAGTACTCCTCTATAGCTAGCTATATAGCTAGCTATATACTAAGTACTTAGGATATTATAAATAAGTCTAACAATTCTATAGTAAGGAAAGAAGGATATACGTATAGTTAACGCTAACGAGTATAGTCTCGAGGATTTCTATTAACTAGCTAACGAGATAATTATCGTTAACGGACTTCTAGAAGACTTCTTCGAGAGGGAATCGGTCTAAAAAACGTACTACTACCTTACTAACATCTATCCCCGTTTCTCTCGGTAAGTACTTAATATAGTAATTTCGTATAAAATATAGAGAGCGCTATTAAAGAGATTAAGGATCTAGTAGGGCTAGCTAACCGAGTAGTAATCGCAATTAACGGCTAGTCAAATAGGACAATGCGAGTATTATTCCTCTCTATTATGCTTTACTTTATCGATAAGTAATAGAAATACTACGAGTTAATAATCGGATTTCCTAAAATTATAGAAGCCTACTCTAGAGCGAATATAGTAGATTTAGTACAAAAAGCGCTAGAGCAAGTTAGGATCTATACTAAGCTAATTACTATTACGATAGATAACGTAAGTAATAATAAAACGCTCTATAAAAACTTATAGATAGCCTTCCTAGTAGTTATCTTATACTAATACTAATTATAGACGAGAAGCGGTCGAGAAACTTAGTTAAACTATTACAATACAATTAATACTATCTATTAGGCTATTAGAGGATACTAACGAGGAATAAGAGAACGATTCTAGGTCTAAGGACCCTAGTAGTCTCGCGATAGAGTCGATAGATATAGACCTAATATTCGACGTAAGAGTAATAATTCCCTCTCCTAAGAAGTTTCCCTATCTAGTATACATAGTACAAATCGCTATTTAGGCGCTATTTACGAAATTGAAGCTAGTACCTTAAAACGATAAGTAGTAGAAGATGTTAGATAAAAAGAAAGTATAGGATAAGCTAAGTACTTTAAAGGCGACTATAAAAGCTTCTAAGGAATAGAGTCTTACTATAGTTATTTATAAAGTAAGTATAGCTAGTACTTATAGCTAGCTATATAGCCGGCTACTAGTTTTCTTAACTAACTAATCTAGATCTATAGGATAGTAATGTGAAAGAGGTATATAATGCGTAGTATATAGTACTCGATTAGAACTACTCGAATTACTAAGGAAGAAAGGGAAGGGAGGTATCTAGGGGGAAGATATATGCCTATAGGCCAAGACGGGTCGCCCCGGGCCTTCTTAGCCTATTTCGACTCTAGATGGGCCAACTAGGCCCGTGATTGTAACATTGCCCCCCCCCCTCTATAGGCCTACGTCCCGGAGGCCTAGAATAGAAAACTTTACTTATAGCCTCTTATTATATGCAAAGGATGCTTACTATTGTTCGCAAAGCTTACTTAGGCGGCAATAACGCTATCGCCGCGTTAGCCGCGTAGATTTAAGCTATCTAAGTCTATTTAATTTGTTCCCTTTTACAATATATATCCCTAGGTATATATTCTATTACTATCGCTCCCCCTACTCCCGCGCTTAGCGCCGGGGGGAGCAAGCCCCTATCGATCCCTCTTAAGGCAATTTAGGCTAACTTGGTATAGTAGCCCCTATTTCTCTAGTAGTAGCCCCCCTTTTAGTTATCGCTAGTAGCCTCTATATTATTCTAAGCATTTTCGGCCCGTTTCGGCCTAATAGCGACCCGTATGAAGTTCAACGGCAATCCGTACCTTAATTGCGCTAATATTATATAGGGCTATACCGGCGGTAGCCGTGTTAGCCTTCTTAAGGCTATATGCCTTCAAATTGACCCGTCTAACCGTAAGGAGGACCTTACTAACGAGACTTAATACTTCGACTACCTAAAGTATACCTCTCGTAGCTCGGGCTACTTCTAAGTAAGTCGTTTTAGTCTAAGATAGGTTAGATAGGGCTAACTAGCGTCTAGATTCCTATAGAATACGAGCCTACTATTAGGGCGGCTAACGGATTGCGCTAGGAGGCCCTAGACTATCCGACCGACGCGAAGAAGGCCGAAGAGGCCTACTAAGCCTATATATCGGTCTACGAGAAGGTTAAGAAGTACGTATTAGCCTATATAGAGTCGGGTTACGCTAATTAGAGCCCTCTAGGAAGTATCTACGTTTCGAAGGTACCGGCAATCTTTATACCTACATAGGTAAGGCCGAATTTGATATATCTAGTCTATCTCGACCCCCCTTTCCCTAGTTTGCCTTAGCTAACCTTCCTTAGGCCCTTAGAAGGACCGCGATACTACGATAAAAGAAGAGATAGAGCGTAACATAGCTACTAGGATATGTATAGATCCCCTTAATCCCTTTTAGCCCTTGCTAACCCTATTCGACTAGACTCCCGTTAAGAAGCGTAAGCATATTAGAAATAGCTACGTATCGTCTTAAAAGAAGATAAAGGGGCTCGAGAGAGATTGGAAGGAGGTCGCGAAGGGCCTAAGCGCCCGCCTTTAGCTATATGCGGGTCAAGTTAAGGCGTTTTAGCGTAGTTTAGGTCGTATGCCTACTAGTAAGGCCCGTACCTCCCTCGTAGAGCTAGTAAAGGAGTCGCCGACTCCTAACGACCTATCTAGGGAGTTCGTAACCCCTTGGAAGGTCTTTCGGGGCCGATAGGTTAATAAGATTTCTTTTAGGGTTTAGTAGAGCCCTTTTAGATCGAGAGGATCCGTATACTTACTTAGTACGAGTCGAGTTTTAGGTTAGTAGTTCTAGTCGCCCCTAGTTAGCCCGTTTTAGGCCGTTCGCGCCCCTTAAGCGAGGAGTTGGCTAGATATACCTAAATGTAGTTTAACCGAGGCTAAGTTCCCTCGGGTTTATCCGTATTACCTCCCCTCGCCCTATCTAGGCCCGTCTCTACGCCTATTACGCCTTACTCGGATACGTGTTACTAAATGTTAAGGGTACCGGCCCGTAGTAGGAGAGGAGAGTTTATTTAGTACCGGAAGGGCTCCTATCTATACTATGTTGCTACCCTATAGCGGAATACTATCCGTTTGCGTAAGGGATAGGTACTACCTCGTACTTACGTTCCTTCGGGGCCTCTTTCGACCCTCTATTCGCCTAGCGAACGCCTTAAGAGCCGCCTTGCTTAGGTATTCCGCCGGTTCCTAGGTATTTTCCTCCTCTCTATACCCCTTCTAGGATACAAGGTATTCCTATTTCCTATCGGGCCCCCTTTCCTTCTAGATAATCCTTTCGACCTTATATACGTTAGGGTCTACTACCCGTACCTCGGAGGGGTCCTCTTAATCCCTTTAGGTTACTTCCGGCTCGAGATAGTTCTCGAGGAGGAATACGTAGAACGTAGGATATATATTAAAGCCCTTAGGTAGCTCGAGGCGGTACGCTATATCGTTAACTACCTTCTATACCCGGAAGGGCCCTACGTACTTGTAGTCTAGCTTCTTCGACTAGCGGACTATGTCGAGGAACCTCGCGTTAAGGTATACCTAGTCGCCGATGGCGTAGGTCTTAGGCCTCCGTCCTTTGTCGTACTATCGGGCCTAATATTCCTTTGCCTTCTCTAGCCGAGCCTTTAGGCTATCCCGAATGTCCCTTACTCTAGCTATAAGTACCTTAGCTCGGGGCGCCTTTCCCTCTATCTAGGGCATTTCGGGCTACCTAGCGTAGAGCGGATCCCGGACGTTATATATCTAGAAGGGCGTTGCCCCTATTACCGTATACTAACTATTATTATAGGCGAACTCGGCTAGGCTTAGGAGGCGTACCTAGTCGTCCTATTCGAAGTTATAGTAAATGCGTAGGTATTGCTCTATCGTCTAGTTCTAGCGCTCGGTTTAACTATTAGTCTAGGGGTAGTAGGTAGTACTAAGGCCCCTACGGACCCCTATATAGTAGTAGAGGCTACTCTAGAACTTAGACGTAAGGATCGGTCCCCGATCGGACGTAATAGACCGCGGGATACTATGTAGACGGACTACCTCTCTTAAGAAGATGTCTACTAGTCCTTCGGCGGTAATTTCCTTCTAATATAGGACATAATAGGCTATCTTAGAGTACCTATCTACTATAACGAGGACGCTATCGTAGGCCTAGCCTAGAATAGTACTCGGGGGTAGATTAGTAACGAAGTCGAGTATTAGATCCTCCTATAGCGCCTTAGAAGGGTTCTTAGCGTATAGTACTCTATAGGGCAGGTGCCTCCGAGGCTTTGCTCGGGTATACGCCTTATAGCTACGCGTATAATCCTTAACGTAGTGCCTAACTTTAGGCTAGTAGTACCCTCTTCGTACTAGTTGTAGGGTCCTTTCGAACCTAAAGTGCCTTAATATAGGGTCGTCGTAGTAGAGCTAAAGGGTTTCTAGGCGAAGTAGGCCCGCTAGTATATACATCGCATCCTAGTAGAAGAGGAATCCCTAGGATTCCTTCTACCGCGCTAGCTACGGCTATTATACCTCGTCTCTATCCTAGAGGGCCTCCCTAATTTTAATCGCCTTAGCGTCGGTGCCTAGTACTACCCGAATAGTATTCGCGAGGCTATTCTATACCTCCCCTACCCTAGCTATACTAGCGAGGTAGACGAAGGGTTTGCCGCCTCCGTCTAGTCTCCCTCGTACTAAGGCGACCCTTATCGATCTATCTTAGGGCTCCTTGCCTACGAGTTGCCTCTACAACCTCTCGAGGGGAGTACGTAAGTCCTCTTCGCTTACCTAGCGACTAGAGTAGTCTACGTCTATATAGTTAGGGCGCCTACTAGCCCTATTAGCTACCCCGTTTTCCCTTCCTAGGTAGTACGTAATATAGAAGTCGAAAATAGAGAGCTACTCGGCTTAGCGAACCTAGCGCCTCGTAAGCTCCTTAGTCGTTATAAACTATCTAAGGTTATTGTAGTCCGTAATGACTTCTACTTAGTACTACGCGCCCTCTAAGTAGTGCCTCTAGTACTTAAAGTACTCGACTACCCCTAGTATCTCGCTATCGTAGGTATCGTAGTTCCTTTCCGTATTATTTATCTTTCGCGAGAAGAAGGCTACTAGGAACTAGTACGTCTTACTCTTATACTTACGCTATTATATTATAACGCCTAATATAGCGTAGGTCGAGACGTCCGTTTCGATCCTAATTAGTTAGGATAGTTCGAAGTACTTTAGGACTAAGGCCGTATAGAACGCCTCCTTAAGCCGTTTAAATACTAACTTCGCTTCTTAGTCTAGGGTAAGCCGCTACGACTCTTCCTTACGTTACCTTCGCCTACCCTTAGCCGTATTAGGCCCCCGCTTCGTTAAGCGGTTTAGCGGAGCTACTATTCTAGAGAAGTACTTAATAAAACGCTAGTAGTAGTTAGCGAACCCAATAAAGATACGTATATCCCTTACGCTCCTCGTATTATAGTATTAATTATTAGAGAGAAGTGTTATATATTATTAAAATCTATCTCTAAAGTCTATATCTACCAAGGTACTTCTACCTACCCAAGGTACCTACCTAGTAGTATCTATAACAAAATCCCCCGGCTCTCGAATGTCCGCGACTACGTAGACGCCCGATTTATTACATATATAGTCTATAGTAGGCTCGGACGCGGTTGGCGCCTATAAAAGCGTTTAAAGTAGTAAGTATGCCCCTCTAGGACTCCGTATTACTAAGCTATCTACCGGTATCTTTTGCTATAATCTTGAGTACGAAGCGTCGAACCGGCTCTAGTATCTCGTTAAATACGGTCGCAAGGTAGCTATAGAGGAGCTTAATACTAATCGTTTCCTACTTCTAGGTCTCGTACGCTACCTCGATATATTAGTATATAGTATATAGGAATTACTAGAATAGCTTCTCCTTATACTTATAATACTTCGAGGCCTAACCTTTAGGTAGCGCGTCGATCGTAGAGAGGGTAGTAGATACCGCTTTAGCATTATTTAGTATCTTTACAAGAAGATTCTAGAGGTCTACTAGAGGTAGCTTTGGCTCTTCTTAGTCGGACGGACCTACAGGTAGACCTAAGGTACCGTAATAGCGCGTTAGGACCTCCTCCTAGAATATAGACATTTCTTCGTAGTAGTTTATAATATCTAAGAGACTTAATCGGCCTTTCGGGCCTATCTTATCTACCTAGCCTAAGACTATAGGCTTGTCTTCGTCGCCCTTACTTATCGCTTATTTATCGAGTTCGCTATAGATTATAGAAGGGAGTATAGCGAACCCTACTATAAAGGTCCCAATATAGGTACTAACCGCATTGTACTTCTTAGTATCTTCTTCCGTCTATCCGTCCTTAGCGGTCGTATAAAGGCCTACGTCTTCGTCGATTATACTATAGTCGTCGAGGTACTAAGCTATTATTACTACGAATATAATAAGTTCTAATACGTTAACGCTCTTCTACTAGTTATTAGGGAAATTCTAGAGTACGGCTACGATTTCTAGAGACGCGTCGCTATCGATAATACTTAGGCTCGGTAGAGCGAAGGTTTAAGGCTAAGTAAGAGGGTACGCCGGTAATAGGGGGTCGTTACCTCTACCGCTAATACGGCGTACCCCTACCTAGATAAAGTAGTTATTATTAGATATCGCGGGTTACCTAAAGGAACTAAAGTCTACTCTCGCGTAGGCTTCCTTAATCGCTATAAATTTCTAAGTAGGCGCTATTATAGCTAGTTCTCTACTAAGATACTTAAGAAGCTAGTAGACTTATATATTATTCTTAAAGTAACGAATATCCTATCGGGGAGCGTCTAGAAAGCTCGCTTTATATAGGTCGGCGACTAGTATCTATCGGCGCAAGACCGCTATCTTCGTTACGAAGGGTACGGCTAAGTATATAAGATTAGATATAGTATATAGAAGTCGGAGGTCGGTACGTATAGCGTTTACTATAGCTACTATAGAGATATCGAGATACTAGTCGGCCTAAGGCATAAGGGTATTAGTATTATAGTCTACGTCCTTACTTATCTATCGTACGAAAAAGTTCTCGCTAGGTATAGTACCGTAGTATTATATAAATACGATATAGTCCTTAGTAACCGGCTAACGTAAGGTACGAATACGATTATAGAGGATTTACGGGAGGTTATACTCTAAGTCGATATCGTTTAGCTAATTTAGGTACGTTACTACGGCTACCTTGGAGTATAATACGACAATAACGTACCCTACGTCTACTACTAACTCTATTAGTACTAATACTCTTCTTATTAAATCTAGGGTATCTCGGGGCGAGAGGTATTTACTAGTAATCTTTATATTATCCTCGAGGAGCTTAGTATAGGTTCTATACAAGCTATCGAAACCCGTCCGTCCTACGTAGCGGTAGGCTAGGTTTATAAAGAGGTCTAGCGGACCTTCGCCTAGGTAGTAGAATTAGGGTATAGGCTTATTAGCGTCGGTAGACCTACGGTTGCGGCGTAGTCGTGCCTAAGAGAGGTCGCTAGAGATATCCTTATTAGACTTGGCTACCGCTTCCCTAATAGCTTTCTTAGAAACCTTTTTAGGAGCTTTCTTTAGCGCTAGATTGTCGTCGCTAGTAGACGTACGTTTAGTTACCTTACGAGTATCTAGCGTAGTAACCCTCGGTACGGTAGCCTTCGGTACGGTAGCTTTAGATATAGCGGCTTTTAGTATGGTAGCTTTTAGTACGGTAGCTTTTAGTATAGCGGCTTTTAGTATAGTAGCTTTTAGTATAGTAGCTTTTAGTATAGCGGCTTTTAGTATAGTAGCTTTTAGTATCCCTTTCTTATCGTCCTTAGCCTTCTTCTTCTTTATGTCGTTAACGTACCCCGCCGTTTCGATATCGACTCGCTTCTCTATTTCCTTACACTTATCTTTGTATAGCTTCTAGACCGGCGTATCTAGAACCTCGTAGCCTTCGCTAGTAGTTAACTAAGCGCGGACTTTATAGTACTATAGAGGAATATCGAAGAAGACTAATCCTTTAGCTACTAGTATAAGCGTAAGTATTATATCTATTAGTAATTATCGAGGAGCGGGCGGGAATTGCCCTAGCTAGCAAACGTAGTTAGAGATTATACGCTTTATGTCTTCCTTAATAATACCGTAGTCCGATACCTATATAATATCGTAGCTTAATTCCTAGATTATTTAGATATAGGTAGCTCTCTATTGCTTAAGTAGGTATTAAGGGATAGCTATAGTATCGGAAACGGGAATATCGCGTCTAGCGAGTTATACTATAGATACAAGGTCCTATACAATTCGCCTAGATAGGTCTAGAGCTACTATTAGAACTTGAAAGCCGTCCTAGAAGAGTTCGAGGAGGCTAAGGTTCGGATCGGTAGGATAAGTAAGGCATATACGACCCTTAGTTAACTAGTAAGTTAGGGTAACGTAAGCGATTCCTACCTCTCCCGAATCGCCGTTATATAATTCTACTAATAGCTTAGAGTAGGTAGGATCTCTCTAGTACTTAGGTACTCGATATTTAGATATATCGAAGGAGGAAGGGAGCGTAAATCTATATAGGATAGACTTATCGGAGCTAAAAGGGCTAGTATTAACTTCGTCTACAAGCTTCTATCCCGCTATAGCCTATTCTAGAGAGTAGGTATCTACGCCGTAACTCGCGTTTATAGGAGTTATATCTCCCTTCTTTATCTATTTTAGTAGGTATAGTTCCCCTATACTCTTAAGTACCGCTCTTGGCTACTTACCTAGAGGAACGAAGAATCTATTAGTATACTTTACTAACCTATACTTATTCTATGGATCGATAAGGGACTTGGAGTATTTGCCTAGGTCGAAATATCGTAGCGCTAGTCTAATTAGATTCTAACGGAGCTAACTAGGGATAATACGTACGAGATCGTTAGCGCGTATAGCGGTACGAGTATCTATCGTCTTTTCCTCTATATCCTTCGATAGCTTCTAGTTAGGATTATAGTCGAAATTATTATCGTCTATAAAGTCGGCATAGTCGGGTTACTTATACTACTTATAGGTATCGGGTTCGCTCTTCTTATTACTCTTGATTATAAATTTAGCGTACTTCTAGACGCGCTCGGCTTTATCCTTCTACGTAGCTACCGCTCGGGCTTTGCGCTTATTTCCCTCGATTAGGATTCTCTAAGGGATAGGCTTAGTCTCCTCTACCTTAGCTTCCCGCTCTTCCTTAGCCTTCTTACGGAAGACTTAATTATAAGTAGCTTAGGCTTTGTAGGCGATTAGCTTCTACTTAGCGACCTTAAGGAGCTCGCGCCCGTATCGGTCGTATTCTTAGAAGAATAGGATAGCGCTAGTATTATAGCCCTTCGTATAGATATAGTATAGATAGGTTTAGAGGCTACCTATTAAGTCGTAGGCCTAAGGTGTTAGGGTATACTCTCTACGACGTATACTAAAAGCTATAAGGCGCTCGTTATACTTAACGTCCTTAGGCGTATAGGGAACTAACGATATCTTAGGAAGTCGGGCCTTTATAATATCTATAAGGATCTCCTACTTCCGGGAAATAAGGTTATTAAGCGATTTTTAGGCACTCTATACTAGATCTACTACGGCGTTACTCTTAAGAGAGGGATAGCTATAATCGATATACTTAAATATATCCGAGAAGGTCGGCTTTATATCTAGGTAGACGATACGGATTAAGGCGTCCTTGGCTAGGGGAGGGATCCTAATAATTTCCTTATCGGTAGGCTACTTATTGTCTATTAGAACATTTTTATCGACGCGCTCGTCTTCCTAGTTATCTTTATTCTTATCTACGCTATCGATAATCTCTTTGTCGATAGACTTAGCGTCTAGGGCTACGGCCGTAGATAGAGCTTACTCGGCGGACTTAGTACCTAGCGCTTAAACGGGCTTAACGTCTAGGACTACGGCCGTTAGTAGAGCTTCTTTCTCTTAAATATCGGTAGGCTCTTTTTTAGTAGATTTAGCGTCTAGAACTACGGCTAATAGTAGTAGTAGGGTTATAGACTAGGGCTCCGCGTCCGTCGAATTAACTTAAGGTATAGTAGTAACTTACGCGGCCTTAGTACGCGTACGCTTAGCGGTATAGGTACGCGAAGCGGCGATACGCTTTACCGCGTCGTCTATTATAGATATACGTAGGCTACGATAGTACTAAGTAGATTTTAGTATTACTAATTATACTCGGTAATATATAGTAGAGCGATAGTTAGCGCCGGCGTAGTAGTAGTTATTAATATCGTTGTTATTATAAGTATCGCTAATATTAAAAGTAAGCTTTTAACTTACGTATAGTCCGAGCTTCTATAGGTCGCCGGTTCGGGCGTAAACTCTATTCCGTATCGGTAAGGTAATACGAATACGCGGTTAGAAGTATAGACTAGGTTAAGTAATATTAGGTCTAACGGTAGACTATAGACTAGATCGTACGCGGCGATAGGGGAAGAAATAACCGTAAGTCTATTAGTAGTAACTCTATCTAATAAGGGTCTCCTATTCCTAGCTAGGCATTCCCTACTAGAGGGAAAACCTAAGGGTAGTTATCTAGGTAGCGATTCTAGGTAATAAGGGGGAACTGTAGGGTAGTAAAGAGATAGGATAGCGAGGTATCTAGGAGGATCTTTCGATATACGCCTACTTAGGTATTTAGTAGAGCGGGAGTATCTCGCTATCGTTATATATCTTCTTTACTTAAGCGTAATACTATAGGGACTAAGGCTCTATTTCTTAGTTAGCGTACCTCCTCCGCTAAGACGAGTACGGGGGTCTATAATAGATCTAAGGTTAGAGACCGATTTTAGAGCGGATCCTACTAGATCTATTATAGATACGCGGAAAGGCGAGTAGACTTCGACTACCTAAATAGATTACTCCTATCTAGTCTTCGTCTCCTCTCTAATATATCTCTATTAGACTACTCTATCTCTACTTCCCTATTAGTAGTACGCTCCTACGTAGGGACTCTAGTAGTAGATATAGGGTCGTCTACCTCTAAATTACTTACTTCCGTATAATCCGGACGGTAATTGCTTCGTAGAGGCTAGCGTCTCGTCGGCTCCGGTTAGGGATACTCGTTACGCGTAGAGGTATCGTCTTCCTCGTCGATAGTTATAGGTAAGGTAAGCTACGGTATATAGTATTAGATCGATAGCTTTATTTAGTAGATTTGCCTATCTATAAACTAGGAATTCTCGAATTACTCTATTAGATAGCTATTACTATTACGGAGCTCGTCTTCCCGTACCTATTTATTTATAATTAGTTACTCGTTAAGCTATTTTACTAGATATTCGATTCTATTCCGCGAGAGTCGCTTACTTAGGATACGCTCTAGTATTATAGATAGCTACTTAGACTATAGATTTATTAGCGCGGGGACCTAGGGGTATATATATACGAAGGGATCTTTTATAGGATTTAGTACGGGCTCTAGTTACGCTACTAATACAACTAGGTAGAATTTAACCGAGCTCGGAAGATCTAATTCGTATACTAATTTGCCTACTCTTCTCTTAATCTTAAAGGGCCCTATAGCCTAGTAACTATACTTGCGATAGCTCTAGCTATAGATACGATATCCGTAATATAGTCTAAGTATTACGTAGTCTCTAGGCTTAAACAAGACTCGCTAGTACTTAGAATCGTAGCGGTACTTTATATCTACCGCTACGAATACTAAAGACTCCTCCGCTATATCGCGAAACTATTACCGTAATATTTCGAATTACTACGGCTAAAGTTCTCTAAGATCGATAAAGGCGTCGGTATTAAGGTCGAATCTAAATAGTATCTAGTTTAGTAAAATTCCGGTACTTATATTCTTAACGCTACCGAGGTAGGATATTAAGGATAGGAGGACGTCCGTCTACTAGGCGTTAGGGTTAGAAGTAATAAAGTACCGGATCGTAATTTCTATAGTTTAATTCGTACGCTTAGACTACCTATCGGTCTATAGGTAGTACGCGGTAGACGTAAGGATTAAGGCTCCGAGAAGCTTTATAATTTTAGTAAAAAATTTTAAAAGCTATTTAGGGTCGCGATCGTAGATAAAAACTCTAGCTACGCGCTAAGATCGCTCTTAAATAGCTATAAGATATTAGGCTACCTAAATCTCCGCTATCTATTAGTATTTGTTTAGAAGTAGTATAACTCGCTTAGACTTCTTATAGGTAACTATAAGGAGGGTATCGAACCCCTTATTAGTTAGAGGAAGACTAATAATCTAGTCTACTATCTATATATCTATCGGGAGCCGATATCTTAGGTCTATCGGATTAAGCTATCTATAGGGCTTATATCTAGTAGAACGATTATTATTATAGCTAGAATACTAGTCGATATATTACTCGAGGTAGCGACGGTAATAGCGGATATAGAAACTAGTATTTACGCGATTAAGAGTACGATAGAAGCCTATATAGTACCTAAGATCGTACGCTATTTTAAATATCTCTCCTATAAGACTCGTAGGGATATAGAGGCGAGAGTAAAGTAACGCTAGGTCGATATAATAAATAAGTCTATCTTCCTAGAAAAAGCGAATACCTTCTAGTAACCTTAGGTCTATTAGCCGGTCTTTAGGCCTATTAAGGATATACTAGAGCTTATATAAAGGGATATCTTTAGAGGATCGTAGGGAATTAGGCTTCGGCTAATATCGTAGGACCTCTTCGCCTTAGTTGACTTAGGGTTCGGCTCTATCGGTAGGAGTAGTATTAGAACGGTCGACTTAGGGTTTAACTCTATCGCTATTAGGAGTAGTATCGGAAAGCTCGTCTACCTACGCTATAAGGGCTACTCTATAACGTTTATCGCGCTTCTACTAGTATTAGCGTTTCCGCCTAGCCTAACGATTAGAGAGCCTTCTAGGTTAGGCTTCCTATTCTTCGATATACGCTTACTTAATAGACTTAAGGACTTGGAGTAGTCTACGCTACGGGCGATTATCTTAGTATACTTTACGTAGTCTATTCTTAAATTTATCGGATAGGGAGATTATCGTTTCTATATAGAGGGAGGATACGGCTTAGAGGCTATTAAAGAAAGTAGGAATCTTATCGTAGGCTAGGAACTCGCGTCTATCGCTTACGCTAAAAAAACATTTACTATAATTAGGCCTAAAGTAGTCGATTTCTAGCGTCGGTACGCTAGGAACGACTATTATTAAATCTAGGCAACCTCTACCGGTAGACCTAACGTTCCTTACTACTACCGTATCGTCTTCGCCGTAGGTAGACGTAAGGTACGGTACCGTTACGTATATCGTAGGGATCTCGTCTAGCCCGCTAGTATTAATATCGTTCCTCTTTAGGAATCGAGCTCCCTTAAGTTATAAGAGAGCGTCTAGCGCGATATAGTTCCTTCCTAGCCTATAGATAATTTCTAAGCTAGGAAATTAGGAAATATAGATAGCGGCTTAGATTATACGACGGTTTAAGTTAGCGGTAGAAACGGTCGTTACGATTTAGGTCTTTTTCGCGATAGTAGTAATAGTACTATAGTCGGTAACTATAATAGTCTTAGATACTATATCTACTATATACGACGCTCTCTTAATTACCTATACTATACCGAAAAGCTCGAGCTCTATAGGCTAATATCGCGACTCCGCTTCTAATAGTATATAGCTCGTAAATCCTACGACCTTAAGTCTATCGCGTAGGAATTACTTAGACTATCTTAGCTAAGTCGTACTATCGACGAAATCGGAGACTATATTGTCCTTATAGGCGATAGGCTCGGGCTCTTTATATTCTAGTTCTAGTTCTCCCTTAACTTAATAATATATAACGCCGATACCGAATTCCTTTAAAGTATTAACGTTAATATAGAAGGTAGACGTAGGGTCGAAGTACTAGAGAAAACCTTAGCTAGGTTAATTCTATAGTACCTATATAGTTTCCTAGGTAAGGATTATGTCTAAGGTCTAGTAGAGCCTAGCTTTACGTATTTATATACGCTACTTTCCCCCTTTAATCTATATAGTATTATTTTCTTTAACTACGGTTACCTTAGCCTCTTAAAGAGGAAGAGTAATCTTACTAAAGTACGGAATAGTAGATCTAAGGTATCCGACTAAGCCGAGGTACTATTTAAGCTACTCGGTATTCTCGGGCCTCTAGAGTTCTCTTAGTATAGCTAGTCGGTCTACCTAAGTTACGAAACCTTTACTATCGACGACTCTATCTAGGATATTAATAGAGACAAATCCTACGAAGGCCTTACCGGGCTCGAGGCTAAAACGTATACGATCTAACTTCTTAGATACCTATAGGAGGAGATTATAGTAGGACTCTAGGTCTATCGAGCCGAGTACGATATTATCGATATAGCTATTCGCGCTATCTCTAAACTTACGGAGTATACGGTTAAGGATTCTTTATATATATTAAATACTATTATAATATTCTATAGCGGCGACTTTAAGGTACTCCTAGCTACGAGAAGTATTAACTATAAACTTCTATCGGTCCTTAACCGTAACCGCGAATTAGTAGAATATAGACCTTACGTCTATTATAGTAATATATTTATATCCTCTTAGCTTAGCGATAATGTTATCCTATAATAGTAGGAGGTAAGTATCTTTCTACAAGATACTATTTAATCCTCTAATATCGATTATAACGCGAGGCTTACGGTAGGCTTCTCTATTCTAGTAGAACAAGGTTCTCTAAACTATAAATACTAGCTAAGATAGCGGCGAGGGTTTCCTACTATAGACTATCTTATCCTAGTTATATAGCTTATCGAACTATTTATTAACTTTAGCGTTATCTATATTAGATATTCGATAAATCTTACTACTAAACTTTTTATTCTCCTAACTAGATTTAAGTAGGAGCTCTAGCTAATCCTCCTTAGGGAGGTCGATAGTTATATCTCTATCCTTCTAGAGATCCGGGACCTAGTCTATAATAGACTTAAATTTAAGGGCTATAGACGAGTTAGGGTTATCCGCGTAAATTGTTACTCCTATAGAGGTTTTAATACTAGGAGCGCTAATATCGATAGTAACCTTAGAGCTTTTAGGCTATAGCTCTAGGTCTATTAGGTCTTCTATAGGGTCGTTACTAGTCGGAGGAGCTTCGGCGGTCTCTACTTTCGCTAGTAGATAGGATACTCGCTTTAATTCCCTAAATATCGCTTCCTCCTTCTATAGATATATAGTTAGAGGAATCTTGCTTAGCTTAGCTTCTATAGACGCGGGGTTCGCGTTAAATTCGTCGATCTAATATACTTTATCTATTTAGAGCTACTACATTTCTCCTAGTCGTTAGTTACGAGGGATAGTAAGCTATTAGCTACTACTAAGATTACGTACTTATACCGCTAGTATATCTACGTTAGCGATATGTCCGTATATCGTAGCCTTATTCGATATAAGGGCTATAGTATCTAGGATAAACTAGAAGTCTATATCTATCGCGCGTAGACTTTCCTAGTTCTTTACTTCTACTAGTACTATTATCGTAGAACGAGGTAGTACCCGAACGGTACTAACTACTTTAACGATACTACGTATAATACGATCCGTTCTCGGGGATAACGCGATCGGTATTAGGATATAGTTATTCTCGGTTATCGTAATATAGCTAGCTCTAGTATATATATAGAACCTAGTAGGTATTATAATATCTATACCTAGGAGTATATTATATAGGAGATTCGGTATTACTCGTACGGGCTATTTAAGATAGGCTAGAGTAGGCTAGTAGGATTCGTACGTAAAGATAGGGAAGTATATTAGTAAATTAATCTATTTCTCGTACTAAGTATTACTAGCTAAACTACGGAAGTTAAGTAGTTCTAGTAAATATTAGATATCGTCTTATCCTAGCTACTAGAGTAGCTACCCTTAGTCTATTATTAATACCTTATTACCCGTATTAAGACAAATATGTTTAAAATCTCCGTCTAGAGTAAGGGCGTAGTTAGCTTCGATAATATCGAAATATCTAAAGGCGTAAGCTAGATCGCCTAGTAGGAGACGAGCCGTACTCTATATAATAGGTAACCTTAAGTCTACTATATATATAGAAGGAGCGCGTAGCTCCTCTCGAATACTGTAGACCTAGAGTTCTAGGCTATCGATATTACGATCTCTCTTCTTCCCTAGTAGCGCTAAGCTACTAGTACGATCTCTCGCTAAGTATCTCGCCTCGGGAGGGGCTATATCGCTATCGCTTAGAATTAATAGTTCTATTAATCCTACCGTTCTCGTTAATAATATAGCTAGCTACTACTATAGAGGAGTAGAAGATTTTAGTATAATAGGCCGAGCTAGGTAGATCTACGGTTCCGTCGTAGCTAATACCTCCGATAATACCTTAGAAAATATAGCCGGTATCTCTAATACTAGGTAGATATATAGTATTATAGTAACTAATACGGTAGGATTATTCGAGGATACGTTTAGAGATATATATAATATATTAGTTAGAGATATCGAATAGTACTTCTAAGACTCTAGGAAGGCGGAAGATAGGCTTAGGATCTAAGGCTACTCGTCCGGCGGTAAGTATCCTAGCGACTTTAAGCGATTAAAGGTACTTAATACCGTCGAGTATTCTAGTATTTTAGGTAGATACAAGGTTAAGCTAGAAGTAACTAGATTTACTTCCGGCTCTAAGCGTTTCTCTCTACTAGCTCGAGTAGAGAATTTGTACGCTTACCCTTATTATCCTTAGGATAAGCCTAATCGAGGTAGTCTTAGAAAAACTCGTTACTAGACTAGAAGATCTTACTGTATATATTATAGCGAGTTAGGTATCTATTTTAACGGTTCTTCGGGCGAGGCTATTATACGGACTAGGCGCTAACCTCGGGTCTACGACCCTACTACTAGATATAGTTAACTAGCGCCGAGAAGGGATTACTAGGAGGGAAGGCCTCCGCCGTATCCTCGACTTTATTATTTATCTCGCTCTACTACTCTTAATTATCGCCTTAAGTATCGTACTATCTATCTATACCTCTACTATCTTCTAGGGTATCCTCCTTATAACCTAAGTCTATCGTAGACTCGTAGAAGAAACTAGGCTTATCTATTCTTCTATAATTTATAGGGATAGTATTTCCTACGTTTCCGGCGTTCCTCGTTAAAGGTCTCTAAGGATTTAGATACTATGGGAGACTACGCGTATTTACTATTCTCTCGTTTACGCTTCCGGTACGCTAGTTACTATAGACCTAGGGTTAACCCCTATAGGTCTAGGCCCTAGATTAGGATCGCTACTATTAGTTAGGGCACTACCGAAAGTTATTAAAAGGGTTATTACTATAGTAGAAAGGCGCGCGTCTAGTATTATTATTAGGTCTAGGGGAAAACCCTAGCTCTAGTAACCTACCTCCTACTAGTCTATCGCGCCTATTAAAGTTAGACTTACTATTATAGAAGTCGGTAGTTCTACTACCTAGAGGATATAGCTCGATCTACGTAATATAATACGCCTATATCGTATCGATTAAGGTCTAGTACGTCTAGCTAGCTATAGGTATATCGAGGTCGTTACGGAGTTTAAGTACGACCTTTCGATACGCTAGATTAATCTAACTAGTAAGCGACTCGGTACCTAATTACTATACGAGTCGTATAACGTTAATAACGTAAGAGCTAACGGAGCGGCGTATAGTAACTTCCTTAATACGATATCGTTCTATCTCTAACTCGCGAGCGGCGATTAAGGGATCTAATCGGAACTATTCGGTTAGGGCCGCTTTCTAGTTTTCGATACTAGGACCTTCCTAAAGAGCGAAGCGGTAAGCGTTAGTAAGGGCGTATATATACTATTATAAAGCGGATCCTTAGAGGCAATAGTAGAGTAATAGACGTAGGGTTAGAGCTAAGCATTCTCCGGCTTAGATAGCTATATCGAGTCGAGTAATAAAAGTAAAAACATCGCGATAATAAGCGGTATTACCCTTATATACTATAGGACCCGAATCCCTACTATCTCTATTATCTACGAGGTCCTTATTAAAGTATCCGATTAACTTAGGCTTAAACTTCTAAGGACTAGAATCCGTAGAGTACTCTAATAGAGGATCGTCTTATAGGAAACTATCTCGTAGAGGACTATAGCCATAGTCGGTAGGAAACCCTAGGTCTACCTATCCGTTTCCTCGTAGGTTTATATATCTAGGATTTAGGGCCGAGTTCTCTATATCCGTTAGATACGGCAGGTACTTAGACCTACCTACCCTACTCTATAGTATATAAGGATCGGACTACTATCTAAACGTAGTATTTCGACGTATAGGCTAGCTATAATTATATAAACTATTTGCTTATAGCCTATCCTAAGCTCCTCTTCTATATATCTATTACGGACCTAATACTCCCTATTACCTAGCTATCGTATACCGCCGGACTTACGGTATAACCCTAGGTTTAGTAACGTTCCCGTTATCGTTATTTTAAACTATCTTATCTTTTACGACTAAGGTAAGCTAGAGGATTACCCTCTCTAGCTTATCGATTCTCGTATCTACTACTACTATAGTATTGCCGGAGTTAGTAGTATTATTGTTTATACCTTATAGTATAGACTAACCGGTAGACGTAGGGTTAGGCTATATATTCTAGCTCGTAACTACGGGGCGCGGGCCGTTAAGTAGTAGATAGTTAATTCGAGAGGTATTAATCTTATATAGGTTATTAGATATAGATAGGGCTAGTCCGGTAATAGGTAGATCTAGTCTAGCTATACCCTTACTCCTAGCCTTTATAGCTTCTTTCCTACTATCTTTATATACCTTACGGATCTTATCTTCTATAGACTCTTATATTTCTCGTATACTAGCTTATATCGCTTCGCGTTCTCCGGCTATTTACTCGGTTAGCTACGCCTTTAGGTCGGTTAAGCTAGTCTTACGCCCCTTTAGGCTATTAATAGCTAATAGGTACTATAATATCTTAGTAGCTTAATTTTCCTCCTCCGAGGAAAGGAGGCTACTAACGTTACGGCTCGATAGGGAGATTACTATTAGCGGCTTTTTAGTACTTAGGTCTCTAACGGTAGGCTTACGATAAGATCCGAAGTTATTAAAGCTATATAGTAGGTTAATTATAAACTTGCGTCTACTACTACTAGTCGCGACTAGAGTATTCTCTATTATAGCTAAAGGCTCCCGAGCCTTCGAAGTAGGCTTAGGAGGAACCTAATACTTCCTTCGACTACGCTAATTACTATCCGTAGTTAACGCCTCTATAGTAGACTTATAGTATTCCTCTAACTAGCGAGCGAAATACTTACTTTAGGTCTAGTCCTAAGTTAGCTAGTCTACTCTCTACGTAGTAAGACGAGCTAGGTTAGATATAGAAACCTAAGTACTAATAACCTCCGAGCGAGTAGGAGGCTTCGGTATCTACTCTTCTTAGTCTTCGTTATCGGTAGACTTAGTACTTCTCGATACTAATCTTAATCTATATAAGGGAGCTTCGGTAACTAGCTCGTCTTACTACTAGGTAATAGCGATAATATAGTATTTAAGGTCTCCTAGGAAGAGTTTCGTAGGGTACTCTTAAAGGTTTAAGAAGGTAAGGAGATTATAAGCGTTAGATACTAGGTAATCGTATTCCTCTCGACTTTCGGGGAATTTATAGTCTTCGAAGGTAGCTACGGTAAGCTCGATTTCTAGTAGTACTATATAGACTCAAGATATGTAACCATTAACTAAATCAAGGTCTTTCTATACGTATACGGGCCTTTGTTTTAGTAAGGGAATCGAGGGAGGTACCGCGGGTCGCTTCGCGACTACTTGTAAGTAAACGTAACTACTCGCCTACCTAGAAGTCGCTTCCTCTAGCGAATAAGGGTATAAATAAAGGCGATTTGAGTACTATAGGCGGCGGAATATAGTAGCTTTTTAGCGCTATTTAGAGACTCGTAGATCTATAGTTTGTTACTAAGTAGCTATCGTATATGTACTCTAAATCGTAGTAGTTTCGTATAGTACGGAAAATTAGGTAGGGTTAGTTAGGTATAGTTCCGCGATACTAGAGGGCTAGATATCTACGGATTGGCGGGCGCTAAGCGTCTAGATAGTCCGTATATAGACGGTTAGTACTAAAGGCTAGTTAGTAAAGTAGTACTACTATTTTGTTATAGTATTAATTATTAGAGAGAAGTGTTATATATTGTTAAAATCTATCTCTAAAGTCTATATCTACTAAGGTACTTCTACCTACCTAAGGTACCTACCTAGTAGTATCTATAACATTTATTATAGTATTAATTATTAGAGAGAAGTGTTGTATATTGTTAAAATCTATCTCTAAAGTCTATATCTACTAAGGTACTTCTACCTACCCAAGGTACCTACCTAGTAGTATCTATAACACCTCGGCTCGGGCTACTCTTTAACCGTTGCGATCCTTTCTAGCTCTATCTCGACCCTATTTAGGGTAATTATATAGCTAAGGAACCTAATCCGGTCCTTATTAAACTCGTACTTACTAAGCTTCGTATATAGCTTGTAGCGTTAGAGCCTCTCGAGGATAGTAGTAACGTGTCGGGTATGTTCCTCTAGGTTTTAGGAGTATATTAGGATATTATCTAGGTAGACGATATAGATCGTGTCTACTAGGTCCGACAAGGCGCTAAGGATATAGCTCTAGAATACCGCTAGGGCGTTTATAAGCCCGAATAGTATTATAGTATACTCGAAGTACCTATATCTCGTATAGAAAGCGGTCTTCTATTCGTCCCCCTATTTAATACGGATCCTATAGTAGGCATCTCGGATATTAAGCTTCGTAAAGATCCGAGCATTCGCGAGACGGTCTAAGGACTCCTATATAAGGAACAATAGGTACCGATTCTTTACCGTAATAGCGTTTAAGCCCTAGTAGTCGACGTATAGTCGTAGGCTACCGTCCTTCTTCTTAGTAAAGAGGATGCCGGTACCCGCTAGGGACTTTAATAGGCGGATCTAGCCCTTCTCGAGATATTTATCGAGGTATTTCCTTAAGACTACTAACTTGGTCTCCGAGAGGTTATATAGTAGGTTATAAGGAGGGGTCTTACCCTCTATTAGGTTAATAGACAACTTATATAGGCCGTAATCGGGAAGTAGGGACGTATCTCCTTCCTCGAATATCCTACGGAGGTATTCGTACTCTAGTAGGAGGCTATTCGGGTCGTCTTAGTCCGTCTTAGCTATCGATATTACGAAAAGACACGTATCCCTATCTAACATAACCCTCGAGAAGTCGGAGGGGCCCGATATAGCGTAGGCGTACTACCTACGAGCCCCCTTCCTCCTCTAAATAGCCGTTTTAGCCGCGAAGTCGATCGAAGGGTTCCATCGTTCTAACTAGGATATCCCTAGTACGATGTCGAAGCTATAGATCCTTCCGACGGCAAAATTGTCTACGTAGCCTCGCTACTAACCGCTCGTGTCCGACACTTCGTAGGTTATACGGCATTTGCTACTTATAGCTAGTAACTAGCTATTAAGGATCTTATACTACTCGGTATCTATGTTACTTAAGGCGAGGCTAGCCTCTTTAGCTACTATACTATCCAAGATATTAGCCTAAGAGCTATAATCGACAAGCCCTCTAAGCGTATAGGAGTTCTCGCCCTATTATAGCTTAATATCTAGCTAGATTAACTAGAATTAGTCCCGGTTAACCTATCTTAGTCTACCGGGCTCCGCGCTCCTCCTTTATTCCTCGGTATAGATAACCTAGCCCGCCGTAGCTAGGAGGGCTACTAGGCGGGTTTGTCTTTTCCCGATTCTAGATTATAGGTAGGGCATTAGGGCCTCTTATAGCCTATTTCGCTATAGTACTAGTACTAGGGGACTTCTTTGTCCTTCTCGGACCTATTAGGGGCGTTCTAGCGCCTCTATAGGAAGCTTCGGCCCTTCCTACCTCGGCTACGGCCTCCCGAGCTCCTAGGTAGCTTGTCCGAAGCCGAGCCGGTAGTACTATTGTCCGAGCCGGAGCGGCCGCGCTTCTTGTTATAGTCTTTATCCCTACGGGACCTACGCTCGTTCTCTAGCGAGCGGTAGTAGGCGTTCGCTACCTCTTCCGCCTCGATTAGGGTCTAGAAGCGCTACTAGCCTACCTCGATGCGGTAGCGGATCTTCTTATCTATAGCCGCTACAAAGTCGTATATTATATAGTCCTATCGATCCTCTTCGACCTTATCCTACTAGATCTTTATATAGTCTAGTAGCTCGGATAGGGTATAACTCCCCTAGTTAGCCCTCTTTAGCCTATCTAGGGCTAATT